>JBBPUB010000330.1:0-17643 GCA_038094415.1 Xerocomus alliaceus | reverse complement strand
GACTAGGGGAATGCAAAAGTACTCCTGGGCAAGGAGTTTATTAGGCTGGAACCCTAATGAGCCCCAGTTGCAGATAGACCTACCAGAGTATTAACCAGTAACCCCCCATTGGTACTTGTGTAGAGATTGTACTACTCCTAACCAGGGTAGAGTCTGAATTAAGTAAGACTATGCAAATCCTCGCTTTAGCCTTTGGCCTGCACTTGTATTTGGTGGGGTAAACTAAATTCTAACAGATTAACTTGGCCTCTTCTGCTATAATCCCCAGGGCCTCAGCCTGTCTGGGTCTGTGGACATTTTGGTGTGGATGCTGGGTGTGCTGTGACAGGTGCAGGGCAATCTTAGTAGGTCCCTTGTATACCTTATCATGGGATGGCTCACTTGGACAGAACGATGGAGCTCTTGCAGAAGTTCTATTGGTACACTATCATTTTTGGACTAACAAGCTGAATAGTTAGTGCATTGCCATCCATTTTGGGCCTTGAAAATAGTGTTCATGGCTATCCTGAGTTTGGGCTCACTTCAAAGGCAGATGGTGCCTGAGCAGTGGTGAGACCTCATCTAAGCTAATCTTGAATTTATTCAGGTCCCCACTTGGATTGAGTTTCAGATCTCCTTGGAGATCTTAGATGGAGATTAAGGGAGCTTTTCTTTTGATCACTGTTTACTGAAAACCATCTCAGTTTCAGATCATGCATTTAACATGACGTTGGAGTTGAGATGACCAACCCTATTGGTGTGGTGGAATGCTGCATTTCAGTGAGTCATCCATGGCATTACTATGTACTAATCTTGGAACAAGGAATCCTTGAAACAGCATTGCATGGTAATGTTCCTTTCTCGTCTTATTGTATTCCAAAAATGGTAGACTACTAATCACTACTGATTACACTCCCCAAAGCTATATAGCTGGTGAGTGTATTATGACAGTTCTACAACCAATATAGTTGACCTGATGAGACATAATATGTCAAAATAGGTGTGCAAGAGTTCACCACTCTTCACTATTGCCAACTTTTGACTTCACTTCACTCATTGAAACTCAGCGCACTTCATGTGCTTTGTTCCTCCTTACCTAACCCTTAAGGGGTTAATGGCTCCCACACTGAACTGCCAGAAAGCCCACACTGTCAGGTGTGTGACTTAACCTTAATTAACATGAGAATTTTTATAAGCTTTATTACAAATACCTGTATGACATTAGTCATACCATGAGAATAGTTACTGAAACGGCTGAACCTGGATGGGGAACAAGATCAGCTCTACTACAACTATTAGCTAAAAAGAAAAGAGGAAGGTACTAACTCACTATGGTTAGTAGAGAGTTGAGAAGTCTTAAGGCTTAGTAGTCGAGTTCAGATGGAAACCAAGAGACTAGACTGGGGATCTATCCAGCATCGTCCTTGGGGTTTATATACTACTCTACTATTTGTACATGTTTATCTAACTAATACCAGATTAGGTAGAATGCTATGCCTACGCAGTAGGGCAGTGACTAAGGTAAGAGTCCATGTTGTAGCTATTCAATAGCGATAAAGGCATACCACAGCCTCTAGGGCTGAGGGGAGCGGAAATGAGTCACATGTTTGATACTGCAGATGGCAGATCAAATGGAAGAGAAGCCACAGCAGCAGTAATAAACTGGGCTGTGCCATAGCCATGCACTGCACGGAAATGAAAAGAATCATGTGGTGATTAAAAGGGTGTTGGCTACATGCAGTAAAAGATCAGAAGAGACATGGTAATGACCGTGGTAAAGAATAGTCAAATGGAGATAGATCTGATTGGGAAGAAGAGCAGAAGATAAGCATGATCAGATTAGTCAGGAAATGATAAGATAAGATCAAGCAAAAAGTATACACTAAGTCCGTTGTGATGAAGAGTCTACCAGAGACCATATATGAGACGGCAAGGATCGTTACAGTTACCATAGCTGGATTAATTATGTCTCAGGCTGTTAATGTCATAGAAAAGTGCTGATAAACCAGCCATGTGATCTTACCAATCATCCCATAGCCAGTAGACTTAAATACCAGCTAGCTGAAACTAATGAGGCATTGCTGAATACTCCCCTTGTGACAGTTGTTGCAGGGTTTATTTTCAGCAGCCCCATCCCCACTTTAACTACTAGTTTTCATTTCTCTACCAATATAGTTGACCTAATGAGACATAATATGTCAAAATAGGTGAGAAGGACATACCCTATCCTCTCTATTGTCAACTTTTGACTCTTTATCACTCATTGAAACTCAGCACACTTTGTGCACTTTGTTCCTCCTTACTAAACCCTAAGACCTTGGCCCCTGGACATAACGCTTGTTCTTGCTTATGAACCCAATGCTCCTTTTGCCAGAATTGGGGGCATGGACCTCGTTTCTGCCCTAGGTGAGTTTGTGCAACTTGCAATGAGACTGGACACATCCAAGACAATTGTCCATTTGAACATTACACCATTCACCAGACAAAGGTGATCTTTGGAGGACCCTCCCATGGATAGAATACTAGAACCAGGGGTTTTCATATACAAAGGGGGTATTGTTACAATCTATTACATCTTTTAACATGTTTTCCTTCTTCTTATCACCATTCCACAGTTCACTCCACCATACTTCATCTCTTACTATGAACATCCTTTCCTCTTGGTAGTGTTCACTCATTCTGTAGCACTTCTCCCTTTAGTTTCTTAATCTTATTACCACTATCTCAGGACACTTATCTCTTCACAGCCATTTCTCTCACAATGGCTGAGTATCCCTGCCTTCCATCATAGTACTTATACTTGGCACCCTGTATAATAGTCTGCATTCTTGGTCTATGCAATTATACGTAACCTAGAGTCTGCTGCAGTCCCTGCACCATGTCCCTTAGCCCTCGTTCCCTTTGGGTCTCCCAAGCACCTTGCCCACTATTGTATCCTTCATCCCAGTAGCAGACTCAGGCTACACACATAACATCTAGTCACCACCACATCACTAGCACCAGCACCTCCTTAAGCTTCCACCCTCTTAGCCTTGCAAACATTTGTTCAGCAACTTCAAACCCAGGGGAAGAACAAGAACAAAATCCTCCAAGTCCTCCAAGCATGTTACAAGGACTCTCCTAATAAACAACTCTCTACCTCATCTTTTTAAAAGAAGAGGGTGTGTCAATGTCTCCCTTCCATGTATTAGTAGAACTGTCTAGCTACTGAACAATCTGAATCCCCATTCACCTTAGAGTGCAGTCCAAAACTGTTGAAACCATCACACTGATTGATAGCAAAGCCACTGGCAACTTCATTGACAAATTCCTAGTTCCCCATCTAAATCTTGAGGTGCACACACTTTCAAAACCCATTAAAGCCTGGAACATCAATGGAACTGAAAACCACCATGGCATGATAAGGGCAAAACTCAAAGCAGAGCTTGTACATGAAGACTTCTCAGATAATGTAGATCTGCTCATTCTTGGACTTGGCAAGAAGCAGGTAATCTTGGGAATGCCTTGGCTGCAGAAGTGAAATCCCCAGGTTGACTGGAGAGCAAAATCCCTTCTGCTTCCATAGGATCACCTTGAAGAGAGTCTCAATAAGATTACCATCTCTACTCAGCTTGCTCAGGACAATCTCCCCCAGACTACTATACTCCCAGAGTGGTGCAAGGAATATGAGGATGTGTTTTTCAAATCCATGTTCAATGCTTTACCCCCTTATCATTTCTATAACCATACCATTAACTTAAAACCCTCCTTTCTTCCAAAGATTACCAAAGTATACCCTCTAAACCCAAAGGAGAACGAAGCATGCAAGACCTTCATTGATGAAAATCTGAAGACTGGTTGCATTCTCCCCTTGAAATCACCACAAGCCTCCTCATTCTTCTTCATTTTCAAAAAAGATGGCATCCTATGTCCTTGCCAGGATTACCAATATCTCAACTCATACACCATCCACAATGCCTATCCATTACCCCTCATCACAGACCTCATTAATGATATGAAAAAATCCATACTGTTCACTAAGCTAGATATATGCTAGAGATACAACAATGTTTGCATCTGGAAGGAAGATCAGTGGAAAGCTGTGTTTATTACTCCCCTAGAATTATACAAACCCACAGTAATGTTCTTTGGGTTCTGCAATGCCCCTCCTATGTTTCAAGCATTTATAAATCATATCTTTGCTAACCTCTTGATAGAGGGATGGCTTAAGATTTATATGGATGACATCAGTATCCATACCAAGGACAATCTTACACTACATCACCAGTGCACCAAACAGGTCCTCAATTGCCTAAAAAAGCACAAACTATCTCTAAAGCTGTCAAAATACTTTTTTGACACCTCCACCATGGAATATCTTGGAATGATCATTGGGCAGGGAAAGCTCAAGATGGATCCAGTGAAACTTAGTGCCATTAGGGAATAGCAACCACCCATATTGGTTAAAGGGGTTTGCAGTTTCTTGGGGTTCACCAACTTTTATCGAAAGTTTATCATATATTGTGGGTCCATTGTAGGTCCATGTTTACCATATAAAGTAGTTCTAACCCTAGAAATCTACTCCTAACCTTAAGTTAGAGTTCCATATTAGGCAATTCTAAATAGTAATATGAGCAATATTAAGTGCTCAATATCTTAACCACCAGACCACCAATTTTCATGATTGTTGCACCATTGGAATCCTCTTGATTAAAGCTTTCTACACATATACAATTTGTAGCAAAAAAACTGTCCACCTTAATTGACAATTAACAAATATACCCTATAAACCAGTGACCACAAGCAAACATGATCAGCAGGGTGATCAATTCCATAATCAATAGTTAGTGGTCACTACCACATGTAATTAGTAACGTGATCAGTACTGTCAATAGTCAGCACTGTAATCAGTAGTTGTTACGCCAATGCGACAATGATCAGGATAGTTACCCCAGACCATAATCAGTATATGATCAGTTGCATATAGGCTTAATACAATTTTCGATGCCACTGACAATGAAACACAATCGAGAAGCAACCGTTTCTCTAACTATGTTGTACAGTACATATGAGACAACAGAAAACTGAAATATGAAATATTTACTAAAACTCTAGCCATGCCAAAAGGTTTCCAAACCAATCAAAGTCTTCTTCAGGATTACGATAATTGCTGTGGATGAAATACGGATGTTGTTTATTGACATCCTTATATCTCAAAGAAGCGAACAAGTCCCTTGCGATATCCTGCCCACGTTCCATTAGTCTGTTTGTTCGGATGTCATGGCCTCACATTCTATAAACCTTAGGATGAAGAACCATAAGGCATAGAGCGGTAAGAGAGCGCCTCTTCAACTCTATTATAATTAGATAGGAGGAGGAAAGAGATTAAAGTACAACTTACTGTAATTGGGATACAAACAGGGAAGATCAATGGCCATTTGAACAAGTGTTTTGAATGTGTGATGGTGAACCTGGTTCGTAAGACTTCCTTGGCATATGACATCAAAATGACGTGTGAGTTCAGTGAGGTGGAGGCTGTTGTAAGAATAGAAGTGTCCTCCAACAGTAAAGGAGGCAACAGGTGTGTAGACAGAATGCACTTGGCCTGGTGGTTGGATACTAAAAGAGAGTCAGTCACTGAAGACATAAAAAAACACAGAAAATGTACACTAGATCACCGGGATAGACGTACACAGTCTTAGCACATAACTCGGGATGCTCAGTTTCGTTAGTATTGATTAGTGTAGTGACTAGGTCTGATATCTCCTCATGGGACTTTGTGGGATCTTGGACAAAATAAAACATCCACAACTTCACTCCAGACTTTCTGACCACATAAGTAGCTTCACCATTCGCATCTTGGTGAGTGTAAGTGAAGACCCCAGCTTGATGCACCAGGCCCCAGGAACGGACAGACAGATTGTCTGCAGATATTTTGCATTTTTTGAATGGTGCATCACATTGAGTTTGGCTCCAGCCAATGGTGAGGCCATCATCAAGCATACTGTGTGTACGTTGAACATAGCAGTGCAATAATAAAAGAGAAGTCACATACCTGATGAGTGGAGGCATGGAATGGTGGGTCAAAGGAATATCGAGGGTAAACCGGCATTGTGTGGGGTCACTAATCCCAGCTAGCAGCTGGGACATCGTTCCATGAACATGAGGGTGTGTGAAATCAGCAACGCGTTTGCCAACATCTTGAGAAAGCGTCAATAATAGTATGAATAGGATAAATGAAAACAAACCATGCATATCAATCAACATGTTAGGAGAGATTTCAGCGAAATGGAGGAGACCATCATCGCTGAGCTCAAAGGAGCTGGTATCTTCAAAATTGCAGATGACAACTGGGTGACCAACCGAAAGCAACTTGTGTATATCAACGACAAGATCGAACATATATCTGTACAAAGAGACATCTAGGAAGTCGATATATGAACTTCCTGGAATGGCCTGTGGGAACGAAGCGACGTGACGAACATACACTTTATCAACTTTAAGAAGATTTGCATTGTTTCATTCCAGAGTGGGAGTGATTGTCCTGAGTCCGCCAGGCCATTTAATGACTGTGGCAGACTCAGGGACTTGGATTCCACGAACACCAGAAACAAAATTAAGTTGTCAGACAGGACGAGAAGTAGAAGCCAGAGGTCTGGAGGATGTACCAGCATTACGAGTGGGGTCGATAGGAATAGAGGGGCTAGCATTGAGAGCAGGGTCGATAGGAATAGAGGGGCCAGCATCGAGAGCAGGGTCAATGGGAGTGGAGGAGGGACTGGCTTCGGTGTTGGGGCCAGCAGTAGCCACCCCCACCATGTGGCATTGGCGATAAGCTCTTTGTGTTGCGCACCTCTTCTTCTTGAACACCTCAAGGGCCGCCAGATCACTAGAATTAAGATCAGTAAAGTCCATATTGTATTTATTTACATACACTCAGAGCTTTTCCATCCTCTGTTCATATGCTCTCTTGTTGGCAGCTGAACGATCTCGAGACTGAGAAAATGCGTTAGTTAGATTGCTTCAACTCAACTTATTGACCTACCTTTGGCATTATAGATGATCATAATGAGAAAAGCATGGGGTAAACTTGTTTGGAAGTCCGACAGAAGGAATGCAATGATAAACTGAACAAAAGAGGGTGGATGTGGACAACAAAAGAGGTGGAGGGTACACATAGAATGGAATAAGTAGAGTAATTCAATAAATAATTGAGCGAACTGAAACACTTGCGCTAATAAACCCAAAGAAGGCGTCCACAGGAGATTGGTGTTTCCACACAATGAACAGAGGGTTATAGATACATGTGGTAGGGTTCCGCAGATTTCTATGATCAACAGTAGCATTATTACTCACAACTATTGATAGTACTAGTGCTGATCATGATGTCAGTCGAGGTATTGATTACAGTACTGATCACAGTACTGATCACGATAGTACATTGTAATAGAATGTGGATTAAGGCAGGAGATTCAATAATGTGCATGCCATTTAAAGAGCATAGATACCATACCAAATGAAAAGGAAATAGACAACATTCACGTCACTGCAGATTGGTGCATGCAACTCGATGATGTACACACCATTCAAAGCGCTGACCGAACGAAACAGAGAAATAATGACATTCACGTCGTCAAAGAAAAGAAACAGGAGAGAAGAGTGATATTGAGTAACAATATTGACTGGGCTATATGACGTCCATGCCATAATGATATTGCCATAAGGAACGAACCATAGAAGTGGATGAGATTCGGACCTGCCCTGATACACGAGAGGACCAACAGTCAGGCCCGTGCGTAGGAATAGGTGGAAGGATGAGAAAGCTAGAAAAGGAATATACCCGGCATAAGAGTACCAAAATGAAGTAAATAAGGTGTACCTAGAATGCCTCTGTGCAGGTCTTAGCTGATGGCAGTCCGTGTCCATATACGACAATGCATGACGGTAGACGCATCGATGAACGATAAGAGAAGAACCATAGTGTTACTGGTGGCATGTGATGCACCACAAACAAACGTAATCAACTGTAACCAGTCAAATAATCAGCACCTACCATAAGCATAAACTATGGTCAATAGGAGGAACAAGAATTGGTAGCGAATAGTAACTAGTGCATTTTACTAGTACCACATGAGCAAGCGTGGTCAGTAGTACTTTCCAGAAACGATGATGATCATTGTAATCAGTAGCTATTAGTAATTAATCACTACACTATTCAATACCATATTGTGATCAGTGTGTGATTAGTGTCCGTGATCATCAGTGCACCACTAGATGTGATCAGTAAGTGACCAGTAGTTATCATGGACTGTATGCTACACTGTGATCATTAATCACTACAAATTGCTTGTCTATACTTAGCAGTGTGATCGGCAGTGCTACTATATAGAGGGAAAAATAGAAAATGAATACCAATCAAGATACTGTTCACGATACTACCACAATACCGTCAGGGATAATGGATGCTAAAGTGATCAAATTAATGCAGCCCATTTGGTGTGAATACAATTGAGCAAGAATCTAATTGAGTGCAGGCAGAACATCTTTGTCGCACAAGTCCCAATAAAGACCAATAACCCATACTAAAAGAGGAACCTTGTCGACACAGGCAGCCAATACATCCACATAGTGAGCCACCGATAAACTGGTCTTGGGTATTTCGAGTGAAAACATATGGGCCAAAAGATGCAGAACAAGATGAAGCATAAGAGGGTGTTTCCACAGGAAAAACAGTGTGGTGGGGACGGCATCATGGTAATGGTGAACAATACCAGAGTCACGATCTTTGGTGTATTGATCCAACAAAGTAAAACATAAACTACAAAGGGGGAGGTTCTTGTTGCGTAACACCTTGACAAACGCTTCATAGACTTTGCAGTCGTTTTCCAAAGTTGGACAAAGGGAGGTGACAGGATGAACCTCTCCATCAGGATGAGGATAGAAAATGCAAATGGGACATTCTGTAACAGTATACATCAAAAAATCTTCATGATGGCAAAGTAGGTCTTGTAATGAGTATTTCGGAATAGAGTCCATGATCTTGTCAGGGAGAGGAGGGGGTTCATTAAGACATGCTGCTGGGGATTCTGTCGATGTGGAGGGCAGTGTCGGGCTTATAGTGTCTGCATTTCCAAAGACATCCGAGGATGCAGAAGCAATGAGGCAAGACATTGTCAGTCACATACCTGTAAAAAGGGAGGACTGGATGGCACAATTGACACTAGCAGGCCTATGTACCTATATGTGAGTGCATATAGGCAACATACAAGCACATACTCTGGATGACAGCATTTGTCTAGAGTTTTTATCTCCTTGTGAGAATAGGGGAATGAACGAGAAGGAGGGATCTTGGGGCACTGAACAAGTGATTTCTATGAAAATGAGCAAGAATAGGGCACAGAGCACCCTACAGCTGGGGGGGCTTGAGGGGGAACTCTAGAAGAGGCATTTGACACGGACGCTGTAACTTGAGGATCGAAGACCACTAAGAGACGAGAAAGGGAAATGACACATGACAGGGAAGTAAGCTGCTGGACAGGAGAAACAGAGGGGCAAGAAAGAGAGATGGATAGAGAGACACAAGTGTTGATTTGACAGGAATGCGGATGCAGAGGAGATGGAGAGACAACATCAGGTTCCTAAAAGCACATATACTCTACTTTGAATCAAATCAAGGGCAGACCACACATACAGATGCAAATTGTTCCATTAGTTGGTGAGTCTGTAATAAAGAAATTTCAATGACACGGATTGCAGTCTTGGCCTTTTTGACAATTTCTTCCACTTCACTCATGGCAGCACAGAGCTCAGTAAAGCAATGGGAAAGTAAAACAGAAGGGGACATTGCAGGACTATTCCTAAGCAGATGATGAGTATCACAAGCGAATAAACTTTTTGTACCAAGGCCTATATAAGTCATACAAAGGCAAGATGGTGAGGTTAAAGGAATGACCAAGGTTCAAGAACGAGAAGTGCTTATATACATTTTGGATAAGGTTCTACATTATATATCCTTTTAGAGAGCCTGTGAAAAGTGTATAGTGACATCTTTGAAAGTCATTCAAGGAATTCTATAGCAACTCAATGATTATATCTGGAATACAAGAAAGGAAACTGACCTGTTGTTATTGAGCAAGTACACATAAGCATGACACACCTCCCACAGGTTGAGCAGGGAACCACTATTGTGTTGTTCTTTTCCTAGCCATATAGCATAGTCCTTAAAAGAATGAAACTATTGGGGACTGACACCCGCATGATCCATAACAACACATCTGAGGGAAGGGATAGAATAAAGCACCCAAGATAGGGGCTTTAGGATATCGTCAAACCTACATGAAGGATCGCTATTCTTTGAGTGCAAGGGGTGATCAAAGCACTGGGAAGTTGGAACACCACAATGATAACATATACCCTTGGTGGCAAACCAGATCTGTGAACAGAACACTTGATAGGAAGTGTGAAACGTCATCCAAGCATTACAAACAGAAAGCGTATGTGATGTGCCTCCATCAACCACAGTATGGATCATACACATTCCTTCACATTTCTGAAGAAACTTGAAGACAGTTGTTTCTTTTTCAGACTTTGAAAGGGAACAGGCTCTTGGTAAAGAGCCACTAGCAGTTTGCAGAGTGTTAGATCAGTCTGCGACAAAAGTGTGGTGCAGCAGATGTTGTGAAGGTACCTCCACAAAAGTGGACACACCATTGAGGCTATTGCAGTGATATTCCTGGAGAGACTGCAAAGCAGGATGCAAGGAACATCTTGAGGAAACTATTGTATGAGCAGCAGGAGAAGTAGATTCAAGCGACAGGTGACAATCAAGTAAATGTTGTTGTGCCACATTTGGCAAAGTGGGAGAACAATTGATCTCTCAACAATGAGAGTATACTCTATGTGACAGGACCACAGATAGAGGATGAACAGGAATCGGTAAACGGGTCCAAGCATTCTGGAGAGGTTGAACATCTAAAGAATCAGATGAATGTGGCAATGCCAGGGGGAGAATCTTTGGATGGTGCACAGCAGGGAGAGGAGCCTAAAAGAATATGAAGGCAGAGTATGATGAATATGAAAGACGTACAGTATTACAACAACAAAAATCGCAAGGCTCACAGTATCCCAGCATATAACAATTAGATGGAATAGCATTCAGAAATGAAGTTATCAATATCCTATGGCACTGGGCTTTGGTTGCAAAGTCAAGCATAGCATGAAAGCCATCCAGATTGATGTCAAAAGAGTGCAAGTGAGGAGGAACACTGGAATAAATAAGATGAGATACACCAATTGTACCCTCCTTGTGCGCGAATCGTCCAGACTGTTGAGCATGTAGTGTCATGTGTTTCGGAATGCAATAATGTATCATATATGTAACATGGCTGTAGTCAATCCCTTGTGCAAACGCAGACGTAGCACAAAGCCATCTAGACTGCCCAGTTGACCAGATATTAACCACCTGAGAGTGAGCCTGGGTATCCATGCATCCAATATAGAAAGGAGCACCAATGAGTTCTGCAAGTATGGTAGCATCCTTGACTGTCTCACAAAAAACGATACCATGGTGGAGAGGAGAAGAAAATGTATGATGATGGATGATACGAAGAGTGAAATCCTGTAGAGAACCTTCTGGATGACAGGAAACCACGAATTGAATGTTAGGGGGTGAAATGGGCTCTCGAACCACATGAATAGGCTGCTGTCAGGTATCTTTGCCAATAGCCTATCCAAATGAGCTGAAGATTACTCATAATGAAGTGATGCATACCTTCCACAAAGCAGGTTCCACAGACAGACTGATTGTTGCAGACAAGAGAATAATCTGACAACCAATGTTGCCCAGACAGCTAAAGTCATAGAAGCTATCACAGTAGTCTCTGGAGAGAAGAATATCGTGGGCCTTGTCGATTACAACTCCATTAAGGTACCCAGCTCTAAAACAGGATAAGAGCCATTTGTGAGATTTTTCTACATGAAGATGTTCGACAGCTGCAAAGATCAACTTGTCTTGAAAAATGTCAACATCTGGGGTCGATAGAGACCAAACACAGTGAGGTATACCCTTTGCCGATGGGTCAGATAGAGTCTGTTCCATCAGGGAAATGTAGGGAATGATAACTATGTGGAAACCATTCTCTTTTGAAAAAGATGGAGCTTGATAGACAGCAGACTTTCCTTCACCAGTGTGCAAAACGACAAGAACATGAGGGTTTCTATGGCAAACCACCTCAATTACTTGACCTTGCTCTAAGGACTAAAAAAAAAGATTCGGATGTTTGAACAAGGATCGAAGATAACTGACTCAAGATTCATGGATCAAGATAGTCTCTTGAACAGGAGATGGCAGTAAGTGTAGATGGGCAGACCAAGGAACTTTATGGGACAGAGTATTGGATATGGTATCTTGGATGAGGGAAAGGTAATGCTTCATGGTATCATCATTCATGTCTGCATGATCAGTACCATACTGATTACTGAACGCTTTGAGTACAGGAAGGACATGCTCCATATGGTGAAAGAAGTGTTTATATTCCAAAGAACATGCAAAAGAATCAGGAGATCTAGAGTCATGATTCAAGGAAGAAGAGGTTAAAGATGATCTGACATCCAGCCACAAGTGATAGCGGTAAGCCAGACTCATAGCATCAGCATACACGTTCTTTGTAAGTCCAGGCAAATCATCATATACAAGACCATATCTAGAGTTTCCCATAGCTGTCGAATGACCAAAAGATACGTTGATGGCATCATTTGGAGTGTCTGCATCCTCATGATGATGGAAAACAGCACACAGAATAGCCTTGAGAGCCTGACAAAACGGTGCAAGAGTAAGTGGTATTTGAAGGTACTCTGTAGTATAAGTGTAAAGGAGGTTGCTGAAAGCACTGCTATCAATAGTCTTGCCATTGATGACATAAAGGTAGTCCCTGTAGACTTGGACATTTGTGGAAAGCACTTGACGAGCAAAGGCCAGAACGACTTCTCAGACAGGACCAACGAGATAAACAAAGAGATGGGAGACACTGTGGAAGGAAATGTGCAATATAACCATCTTTCCCGGTTATACTTCGAGTCTTCAGATAATGACAAATAATGGCACAAGATCCAAAAAGGAAGTAAAAGTTGCAAGATCCATTGAGGGAATTCACAGATCAAAGGGGACCAAGCTCGGTGCCTCGAGCTACACCAGGTGTGGAGGTGTGGGCAAGTACCATGAGGAGATGAACAAACTCATGATAGAGATGCAGATAAGCCCAGATTGCCGCTGTTGAAAAAAAAATAATAAGTTTGACAAAAGTCAATATACTAAAAACTTGCCGTGTTTGTGAACAAGAGATCCTTGGGCATCCTACAGATGAAAGTGATCAAAGATGGAGGAGACAGAGTGGATATGCTCTAACATGAAATTGAGCAGCAGATAGAATGGATTGTGAGACGAGTGTACAAAGGAGAAAGCATCATCAGTGTTACACAAAGGGTCCACAGGCCATTTCAGAGGATCACTTGAATTGAGGGTAGTGTCTAAAATGAGATCGAAGGGCTTCCGATCTGCTCCAAGAAGTTTATCGAGTACTGACTCGGCCTTGGAACATAATGCTTGCATCATTTTCAGGAGTAGATCAATCCATAAAGGAAGTCCTTTCACACTTAACGTGTCCCTTTGTTGATTCCAGTGTATGTTAGGAAGCTTTGCAGAGTTGAAAGCATATGCACTAACGAGATGTGTAAGCTGTCATAGAGCATTAAAAGGAGTCGGATATCCTTCTTTCAATAAAGAAAGAAGGTGGTCCAAATAATACCTTGAACAGCATTAATAAAACAGCCCAAATGGAAAGGGAAAAAACATACTGCATGAAAAGAAGAGTGGGATCTGCGAGCATGCAGGCATGAGCTTCCAAAATCATGACCACACGAAAGCAAAAAGTAAGAGAGGTGAGGTTGGGGGAAATAGACAAGGGTGGTTGAAATGTACCGTCTTCCTGGAGGTGCCAAAAAGTAATGAACCGACTAAGGGGGCAGAGAGTATTGTCTCACTGGATCTCTGGTGTATACATTGATATCAATGAGAAGGAGAGTGAGTGGATGGGCTCTGAAAGGTCAGCATTCTTACTCAAACAATGACCAACAGCATGACAATATTCAAGCTGATGAGATGAAAGAGTAAAAATCGCTAGGAACTTGTCCAGAGTATGAAGGAGGGCACATAAATACATGCACCAGTGCTTTGCACAGCAAAATAGGTATTCTTCAGTCTGAGGGCATCCAAATGGCTTATTCTCAAGTTCAGGAGAGTCGAGATTGCTAGGAGAAGTTAATGAAAAAGCCCTTAAAAATCAAGTGAATAGACTTACCCTTTGGAAGTATGGATGTGTCTTTGTGGAAGGACCTCCATACTTTCAACTTCATCCCACATGAGCTTGAACATATTTTTGACAGCTTGCATGATAGGGAAAAGCATATCACAGGGCACAGGGATTGCAACCAGAGACAAAAGCTCTTAAGTAGAATAGCTACTAACAACCTGAAGCCATCTGGACTGCTGGAGGAAGCCAGTCATTTTGTGAGCATCGTTGGAAGGATTGAGAAGTTGCAATGAACGATCCTCTTCAGGATGCATGACAGACATGTACTTGGCCAGTGTTCCATGTGAGCACTCAATAGCCAAGTTAGGGTCAACATGAACAACAAGTTGATGACCTCTGAAGCCAAAGATACAATGGATTAGGCAGGGTTCCAATGACACAGTAAGACCCATGTGACATTCTGTACGGTGACACTGCAATGACATTTTGGACCCAACAGCAATGCCACAAGACTCAGCAAGACACACAAAACCATCAGCCAGCTCAAGACCAACAATTGAAGTGATGACATTGGATGAGGACAAGGGTGGAGGTGCCATGAGATCCAACTCTTCAAGAATGGTAGCAAGCTTGTTACCAGAGGGACATGGCAAATGATGCTGGGAAACATGACTGTGTATGTGAGAATGGTCTAGAGCTTGAGAGCATTTGAGACATATGACAAGCTTGTAAATGAGATTAACATGAAGTCCGGACCAAGACAGAGCATCCAAATGGGAGGAAATGATTTCAGGAGGGATTAATTGCATGGAATGTCACTCTGAATCATCCTGTACATCAGATTCTGGAGTTCCAACATTGTCTTGAGGGATAGAATCTAGTAGAGGACGTTTAATCATGCAAATTCTAACACAGCTAGGACCCATTTACCATTATTGTCATCAGTGTGCTCTTTGTACGAGTAAGGTTCATTGCCAGAGAAACACACATATGCGTCATCTAGATCATCCTACAGCAATAGGAAAGTGTTTTCTTCATCACAAGCATATTGTTGCTGTGGTGCTTGCTCTGGTTCTTCATTATCAAGATCATTGACATTGGATGTGAGACAGTCCGAAAGAATAGCATCTGTGTTAGAGCGACAAGTTGATCTCACATGCGTCCTAACCAGGTCTGGATTTTGATTGCTATATTCTCCACAAGGACAATGAAAAGTTCCATCTTCTCAACACTCCAAAGTGACAACACTGCCTATATGCACTATCATAAGTTATCTACAACATCAACAGAAGTAAACTTGCCTTGATACGTAACATTTGAATACGTCTGGTGAACAGTACAGACGTGAGCCATAAGGTCATGGAACCTCGAATTGCATTGCCGACATCTGTTTAAAATGCAGTTTGATAAACATTGATGGTGAATAAAAAAGCTAGACACACTTTGCAGAATCTGGCATGATGTTAGGTGTAAATATGAGCTGCTGTGAAAGTTGATAGAAACTGAAAGACAGAATTGCAGCAAGGGACGACTCTATTTGGGACAGAAATAAAATGATACACATGTGATGTGTAGACTATTTATATAGGATAAGAGGGCCAATTTCTGTGACACATCTGATAGATCTACATCATACATGATGAATTTAGATCATAAAGTGATAAGATGAGACTAGAAAATATCAAGCAGTTCATCTATATTACATGAAGTTTGAAACAACACAGGACAAGAGAAAGTGAAGAACAACACCAACGTCGCTACACCAAAAAGACATAGGTGCATAATTAGTGCTGACAGTCAAGCTTGTGTGTAGAAATAGGCTGAGATCTAGAAAACCCACAAAAGGGAGGGGAGGGAAAGGAAAAGCATAAAGTACAGAGAGGAAATGAATAAAGGCATACCCAAAGCCCTCAATGTCCAAGACTGAATGAAAGTGGAAAGACACGATGTACATATTAGTAACAAGAGTAGATGAATCAATGATTGATAAATCCACACCATCATCAGAGTGAGACTGAAGGAGAGAAAAGTACGACTTTCATGTCGTCATAGAGGGGAAAGGGATTTGATGATGTACACACCACCCTAACAGCATCAATATGAAAGTGAATAAAATAAAGACAGATGACGTCCACATTGCCGAAAGTAGATGAAAAGAAAGAAATGTTGCATCAGAATAACCAGATGACAACATTTGCACCACAGCAGAAAGAAAACAAAGGGAGAGAGGGTGGGGTTCAAACCCGTCCTGACACATGAGAGGACTAACAGTCAGGCTCACATGTAGGAATGGGCTAAAAGTCGACGCTAGAAGAAACAAGGAAACAAGGAAACCAGTGCAGCGTATCGATATGAATCAATCAAGTACATACCTAGAGCATCATTATATGTGGCAATACATGTCATCACAGAGAAAGATGATTTAACAGTGTACACACCATAACCACCCAACAGAGTGAAAAGGAAGAGACGACGTTCATATCGATGGTTTGTGTCAAGATGAGTCAATGTGGTTAAGATGAAAGGAGTGTCACCACAATGGCAGATATGGCATGAATGGCAGACAAAAGGGAAGAGGAAAGGATGGTGTCCACGTCATCAAAGTTGGAAAAGAACTAATATCATTATGGCTGAGATGCCTTAGTTTAGATGAAAGGTCAGATGTAGCATGTACAAATATAAACAACATGTAGACTACAAACATGATGATCAGCGGGGGCTGCTAGTGACCAGTACATGTGTCCATGCTACCAATAAAAGCCATATTAATATTCTATCAGGATACTGGAAGTTATTACACATCTCCATGCACAACCGAAGGCAGTGGATAGTATGCTGCAGTAAGTGATTTCAAAAAATGACACAGGGACTGATTACACATGCTGATCACACAACCCAAAATGAAAACGTCTTACAACAGACAACATGTAGAAGATGCTACTACTGTAACACAAGCATGCACTATCTGACGGGGAAATTGATACAAGGGGAGGTGATCTGAAAGCAAATAGGAGCAAATCTACTTCTTACACTAGTCCTGAAGGTAGATAGAAGCAATTTTGTAAAGAAGAGCAATAATATAAGGATCTAATATGTCCCAAATTTGTGTGACTTAGAGACATTGGCCGACAACCCTAACCATTAACTAACCAGGGGTTCCCCCCAGACCCCCTAGAAAATATACATAAAACCCTAACCACTGAACCCTAACTACTAACTAACTAACCAGGGGTTCCCCCTGAACCCCCACCAACCTAACATAACCCCCTCACCATTGGTATTTTGAGATCTAGAGCAGACAGATGATTTGGCATCAGCCAAACAAATGAGTACTGATCACAGACTGATCACTTACCAAAAAGGGAAACATCTCGCTACA
>JBBPUB010000329.1:0-17736 GCA_038094415.1 Xerocomus alliaceus | reverse complement strand
GCATAGCTGATTGATGATTCTGATGACTCTGATGAAGAAGCAGACATGGCTGCTTGTTTCAGTGCCAATACACCACATCCAAGGTCATATAAGAATGCAATGAAGCAAGATGATGCTCAGAAGTGGATCCAGGCTGCTCTGGATGAATTGGCAGCCCATAACTCGAATGGGACATGGAAACTTGTGCCCAGACCAAAGGATCAACCAGCTATTGAATCCCACTGGGTGTTTACAAAGAAATATTGTGCTAATGGCTTATTTGAGTGATATAAAGGCTGTCTAGTTGCACAAGGCTTCTCCCAGCGCCCTGGATTCAAATACCTTGAGGCCTTTGCCCCCACTGTGCACTTGCCCACTCTCAGAGTCATTCTGGCTCTTGCAGCAATCCATGACCTCCATCTCTGGTCTGTTGATGTCTCAAATGCATATCTGAATGGTGAAATGGACTGTGATGTGTACATGGAGCAGCCAGAAGGATTTGCAGAGGAAAATCCAAGAGATACTGTTTGCTTGCTCCAGAAAGCGCTATATGGCACCAAATAGAGCGGAAATTGCTGGAATTGCAAGATACACACCACTCTTGAGTCTATGGGCTTTACATAGACATATTCTGATGCTGCTATGTATATCTATATGTGCAGTGATGTCCAGATCATTCTTCCAGTGTTTGTGGATAATATGACATTTGCATCCAAATCTCTTGATGCAATCAAGCAGGCAATCACTGATCTGCACAAACACTTCAAATTGCACGATTTGGAAGCTACCACTGAGATCCTGGGCATCAAGATTGATCAGAATTGATCCAAGCACTCCCTCACCATCTCCCAGCAGCAGTATTGCATAGATATGCTGTCTAGATTCAATATAAGCGATTGCAAGCCAGTTACCACTCCTATGGAACCTGGTTTGTGTCTATCACACAATCAGAGCCCTAGAACTGCTGAGGAGCACACATTCATGTGATCTATTGACTATGGAAGTGTTATTGAATCTCTACAGTATCTATCTTGCACAACTCACCTAGATATTGCATTTGCTGTTGGCCAGCTTGCATCTTTCACCTCAGATCCTGGTGTGGCACATTGGAATGCAATTAAACACTTATTCCACTATATCAAGGGCACTATAGGCTATGGGATTACCTATTCTCCAGATCCATTAGTCTCTGAACCATTCAGGATCTTCTTTGATGCCAATCATGGTGGATGCAAGGATTCTGGTTGCTCTACAGGTGCATATGTGGTCAAGATTGGTACTGGTGTTGTTTCCTGAATGTCAAAGCACCAGCCTATTGTTGCTTTCTCCACAACTGAAGCAGAGTATGTTGCTGCATGCAAGGCAGGCAAGGAAATAGTCTGGATGTGGAAACTGATGCAGGAGCTTGGATTTGGAGTGAATGGAGCATCAACTCTGCATATGAACAATCAGTCTGCAATTCAGGTTGCAAAACACCCAGAGCATCATGGGAGAATGAAGCACTTGGATTTGCGCTGGTATTGGCTTAGGGATATTGTGGACAAAGAGATCATATCCCCCTCATTTGTTCCAACAATAGAGATGCCTGCTGATCTGTTGACAAAGGCATTACCTCAAGTTAAGGTAGAGCAATTCTGTAGAATGCTAGGACTTGATAGAGTTAGTTAATTGGGAGAAATGTGGAATTAGGGGGGAGTGTTACAGTTATTGATTGCACAATGACTATATAGATAGTGTTATAGTTATTGATTATGCATTTTTATCATTTAGAGTATAAGAAGTGCTCAACCTGAATATGGTTGATTGTTTATATTTGTAGATGTTGTTACCATGCTCTGTACAAGCCTCGGAGTTCACTGTTTGCAATTCCCAGTTTCTGACAGTGAACTCCAGGTAAAGTATATTTAGCTACAATACAATATCATAGTTTCTAATAGTGAACTCCAGCTGAGTGCATTCCAGCTGTTAACAATACTATCATATACTATTCCAACTCCAATACTCTGGTACTCTCTGGTATAATCTCTAGTATAATCTCTAGTATAATCTTCTAGATATCCTTTATCTTATCTCTCATATTCTCAATTTATATAATCACCTTCTAGTTAGTCTCATTCTTAGTTCCTCTAAGCAGGTGTCTCACTTAGTACAATAGCTCTGACATCTATCTCTGACCTATCCTGGATCTGTCTTAGATATGTTCCCAACCTATCTCTGACTTTGATATATTATTACTCATCTATTTCATTTTTGATAATCTATCATTTCATTACTAATCTGCCCAGACTCTATAGTATAAATATGATACTCCAACTTGTACATACTTTAGTTTGAATATTAAATTAGTCTTCTTCTTATACTTCTAATCTTGAGCTCTGTACTCATCTGACCTTTAAGTTCAAGAATAATGAGTACAAGAATATGACATACAAGTTCTGCATCAAACATCCTTGCCTCCTTCATTCCACTCATTCTTTTTTCATCCTTCCATTGTAACTCCATTCCAAACACCATCAGACTTGTCTGGAGGATCCAGATTTAACATCCCTGCATAATACTTCCTAGTCTTGGAAGTAAATCCATACATATGGTAGCAGCCCATTATACTTGTAACTTTAGAATGAAGCCCATCCTATGTCTAAATAAGTGAAAAAAAGAGATTCTCCTTGATATATGAAGGAGTTGATTGAGTGTCACTCCTCTGTTTAAGTTTTGATAGGGGAAATAACAAAGGGGTCAATAAGGTGGTGAGTTTGAGTTGATTGAAAAAAGATGAGCTAGAGATAAGCATCTTTTTGAATGAAAATGTTATAGATCCTATTAACAATATCTTCATGTATGTTAATTATAGGACATTCTATTGGCTTGATCCAGGCCTCTTAAAGATCTTTAACCTTATATCAGCCTTAAAAGATGGCTAGATAATAAGCCTAATGATTGATATCCACTGGAATTTCTTTCATCCAGATCCCCCATAGATCCATAAGTTTGGGTCCTGCTAAAGGAAGTTTAACCACCTCATAATCCCAGTTGTTGAGAAAGCAAGTGTACTAAAAGTTGTTTTCCAATGGCTGAGGTGCTTAGGGATTGAGGGCTTGGATTAGGTTTATAATCTAATAATGAAAATAGTGATGAGCTAATATTATATGGTGGTGGTGGAGTATTGATTGAAGTGAAAGGAGAATCAATGGAAGTACTAGTCCTTGACAATAATGTCATAGGTATAAGAATAGAGTGACTTGGTGGTTGTCTGATAGAAGTAGTGCAAGGAAAGAAAGTGGGAGCTGCAAAAGTTATGAAACTTCTAGATATATCTTGTATAAAAACAGATGCAGACTCCACTTGAATACTTGCTAAGTTTTCTATTATTAATGATGAAATATCTGGATCTATTATAGAAAAACTATCAGATGATAAGGAAATCAGATCAATCTGTGAGAATAATGGTTCTAGAACATGTAATGAAACATGTGTTTTAGTTCTCCATTTTAAGAGTCTTCTAAAAAGAATAAAGTTCTATTCTTAATAGTACTCTATTTGCTTTGAAGAAGTTCATAAAATCAGAGAATGCTGGTTGTTGCAAATCTGATCTCATTTCATATTTCTACCATAGAGTAGGCAAGGAAGTTTCAATTTCATCCAAAGGAATGGTTCTAGCATGTCTAGATATTGTCATATCCTGGACTTCAACTTCAGTCAGCACAGCACAACTCCAGCATAATCTACTCAGAAAGGTGTTTTTCACCTTTAGACTTTGTTCATTATAGTACCCCTTGTTCTTTTTATTGTACGTTGTCAAGTCCAGTCCCTCCAGGATGTTACTCTGGATAAGTCCGAGCTAGTAGGACAGAGGTTCAGAGGTAAGTACAGAGGTGGACCGAAGTCCAGACGGAGATGGTAACGGGTGGACTTAGGAGTGTGAGGACTTAGCGCAGGACGTATGTGTCACACTCTTGCTCTAGTCTGGTCCTCGTTGAGACAGAGGTAAGGGAGAGGATAGAGGGAAGGAGACTAGAGGAAGTGGAGGAAACTTAATCGATATTCGTACTGAGGAGAGTACAGCAGAATTGTACAGAATATATATACTACTGAGAAATGCCACTAGAATGGAGCACATAAAATGGAGTCTGGTAATACGAAGTCCAGAGCTGTGACCAGTATTAGCAGTCACCGGAGCTATGCTCCATAATGAACTCTAAGTGACGAAGAATGGAGACTGCAGAACTAATACTAAAGGAGATGTAAGATAAGAAGAACAAGGGGTACTATAATGAACAAAGTCTGAGGGTGAGGAATACCTTCCTGAGTAGATCATACTGGAGTTGTGCTGTGCTAACCGGAGTTGAAGTCTGGAATATGACAGTATCCCCCTCTTAGGCCTAAATTCTTGAAGGCTGTGTGGCTAAGTAGGGTGTGAAGTGTGGGTGTGGAGTTGGTGTGGAGATGTGTGGTGGAGTTTGGTTGATCCGCATGACTTCATTGATTGTTGATTGGAGTCCAAATTTGTGGCTGGGCATATAAGTCCGGATGACATGCAGTTGGTCTCTATTTTTCTCCCACCATCATCCATCATGACTTCTGCATCTGACCTTCCCTTTCCACTATTGGAGATCACAAAATGGACCTGGGGAGACATCCAGGAAAAGCTCAACGACAATGACATGACCGTAGCCATGAAGGCCACAGAGCGAGGGCAATGATAGAAAGAGGCAAAGAGGAAGGCTGAGGAGACAGCACAAAAGAAGGCCAAGGCAGAGGTGTGAGCAGTGGAGGAGAAGAGGTGAGTGGAGGCGGTAGAACGGAGGCGCAAGGAAGCAGTGAAGGCAGCCAAAAAAAGGATGAGTGACCATGTTCTATGAATATGAACACTACTAATTTGTCATTAGACTGAGCAAGTCCAGGTCATGCAAACCGCAGACAAAGGCAAGGGGAAGGCACTGCCACTGTGCACCTGGTGTGAATTGAGGGATGAGCTATGCGAGATGGGGACTGGCAAGTCCAAATCTTGCATCACCTATCAAGAGGTGAAGGCGAAGTGCGTATGCCCCAGAGATGGCGAGGCGCTAGAGAAGCCCATGATGAAGAAACCCATGACCAAATGGAGGCACACAATGGGGGTGGAAAAAGACCCAAGGCCATGCAAGAAGGTGCACGAGGACACAGTAACAGAGGCAGGGCTGAGCAGGGAGAGCAGCATTGAGCACACCCTTTAGGGCATTAAGCTGGTGATCTGGTCGTTGGATAACCATATCTGGACCCAGACTCACCTGCTCCACTGGTTCATGAAGCTCAAGAAAGTGGAGGCATTCGATAATCTGAAGGAGAAGATGGTGGATGAGGACACAGCAGAGGCGACAGGAGAGTTGGAGGGGCTAAGGGAGGACTATGAGAAGTCCGGGATGTCGCTGCCATTGCCCCTATAGTGTAAAGTATTAGTTTTCAGACTTATATAAATAGTGACGAAGTTGAATGGAGAAACTGAGTGGAGTTGGAATGGAAGGAAAAAATAGAAAGAAAGAAAAGGAACAGAATGGAAAGAAAAAGAAAAGAAAGGGAACCTTGGAGTTGTATGATATTAGGTGGGTAGTGGCCCAGACTTGTCTGGGTACCTCTCATGGAAGTCCAAAACAAGGACCCTTGCATTTCCCAACTCCATGGCAAGTAGCCAGGAGGTCTCATCATCAGTTCCCTCGTAGCCCAACCAATGAACCAGGTACAAGAGTTGGCAGTGATGCCTTCTCTGATCGATCTTGGAGTCTAAAATCTCCATGATCTTGTACTCTGGCTCACCATCAACCTCAACCAGAGGTGGTGGCAGTTAAACATGATTTGGTATAGTATTCGGAGTAGAGACTTCTAATTGAGAGATGTGAAAAACTGAATATACAGAATGCATAGTGTCAGGTAAACATAAGGTAAATGAATGAGAACCAGGCTTAGCAATAATTGGAAATGGGCCTAGATTCTTCTCGGATAGTTTTTGGATGGTTATGTAGACCTGAAGTACTTGGCCTTCACATACACTTGGTCACCAATCTTGAAGTCCAGGGCTGGACTTTGTTTAGTATTGGTGGGTCTCTAATAATGCTTCTGAGCTTTAGCCATCTCCAACCAGAGGAAATCATGGAGTTGATCCAAGTCTGTGACATAAGATTTGGCTATGGACAAGGTGAGATCATGATCAGAGTTGATAGACAGATTTGGGTGATAGCCCTTATTAGCAAAGAATAGGGATACTCCAGTAGTAGCACTTGGAGCATTGTTGTACACAAATTTGGTGAGAGGGAGAAGTTCCAACCAATTGTCCTGCTGATAGTTGCAGTAAATCTGGAGGTATTGCTTGAGGGTCTGATTAGCGCATTCGGTTTGACCATCCCCCTCTGGATGATATCTGGAGGTAAAATGAAGGTGCATATCGAGAGCTTTATCTAGAGACCAGAAGAAGTGTGATACAAACTCAGAGCCCCAGTCAGAGGTGACATAGGTGGGAACTCCATGCTTACTAAACACATTAATCAGGAACAACTTGGCTAGGTCAGCAAAGATGATGGTATCATGAGTCAGGATGAAGATCGATTGTTTAAACAACCAATTAACGACTACTAGGATCGCTGTATAACTCTTTGAAGGGGAAAGCTGTTCAATGAAATCCATGGAGATGGAGTTCCATGGTTTCTCTGAAATTGGTAGCTGCTTTAGGAGTCCATAAGGCCAGTGCCTCGGAACCTTGGTGCAGACACAGGATATACGGGAACTAACATAGTTCTTGACAAAGGTGCGGATGCCCGGCCAGGTATACTCACAGTAAATGAGTTCCAAAGTGCAGTTCTGGCTGAAATGACCTGCAGCAGGGTGATTATGGAAGTAGCAGAGAATCTGGAGCTGGAGATCTTCAGCTTTGGGGACATAGATGTGATTGTCCTGGAGTAGGAATTCTTCAGGATTGACTGTCCAGCGAGGGTCGTCAATAGACTCAGAGGAGAGGATGCAGGATGTGACTGGATCGTTGGGAAGAGAGAAGAGGATGTCAAAGTGGAGTTGCTCAACATCAACTAGGTGAAATGGCTGAATCTGTGAGGGAACTGGAACTGGCTCTACTACAACTATTAGCTAAAAATGAGTAGAAAGTACTAACTCATTTTATTGAGGAAAGAGGTGAGGGGCTGAGATCTTAGTAGTTGAGTTCAGGTGAAGATCAAGAGACTAGACTGGGGATCCACCCAGCATTGTCCTTGGGATTTATATACTACTATACTATTTGTACATGTTTGTTTAATCCTAATACCTGATTAGATAGAATGCTATGCCTACACAGTAGGACAGTGACTAAGGTAAGAGTCCATGTTGTAGCTATCCAATAGTGATAAAGGCATACCACAGCCTCTAGGGCTGAGGGGAGCAGATATTAATAACACATTTGATACTGTGGATGGCAGATCAAATGGAAGAGAAGCTGCAGCAATGGTAATGAACTGGGCTGTGTCATAGCCATGCACGGCATAGAAATAAAAAGAATCACGCAGTGATTAAAAGTGCGTTGGCTACACATGTTAGAAGATCTGAAGAGACACGGTAATAACCATATCAAAGAATAGCCAAATAAAGATAGATCTGATCGGAAAGAAGAGCAAAAGATAAGCACGATCAGATTAGTCATAAAACGATAAGATAAGATCAAGCAAAAAGTATACACTAAGTCCGTTTACAATGAAGAGTCTACTAGAGACTGTATATAAGACAGCAAGGATTGTCACACTAGGAGTGAGGCCCAGAGTGTTGGAGTAGCTAAGTAAGTCGCACGAAGAGATGCAGTGAGCTGTTCATGGGTGAATATGGGCCAGAAATTGTTGGGGTTGATGTGAGCATAGTCTTTATTCCTCTCTTTTGGGTAGACGTCCCAATGTCTAGTTAGTGCATCAGGTTTGGCTCCAAGCTTACCAGGCTGGTAACAGACTGTCATATTGAATTGGCAAAGGTATTCAGACCAGCGGGCCTGGCAGCACATCAGAAGCTTAGTGGTGGAGAAATACTCGAGATTCTTGTAATTGGTAACAACATTGATCGGAGATCCGGAGCCTTCAAGGAAGTGATGCCAATTCCTAAATGCCTCAAAAATTGCCAATAGCTCCTTGTTGTGCATGTCATAGTTCAACTCCGGCCCTGTAAGGGTGTGGGAGTAGAATGCAACCAAATGGAGTTCAGAGTCGAAGCTAGTGATGGATAGAATGCTGGCGATGGCATAATTGGAGGCGTCGGTTTCAACGGTAATGGGAGCATCCAGAGTTCAATGGATTAACACTGGAGCAGAGATGAAGGCTTTCTTCAGCTGATTGAAGGACTTGTGACAGTTGTTAGAGAAGTTCCAGAGAACTCCTTTGCGAGTGAGCTGCGTAAGTGGAATCACGATGTCTAAGTAGTTTTGAATGAAGCGATGGTAGAAGTTGGTGAAGCCAAGGAAGGACTAAATGTTCTTAACCTTATGAGGCTCTGGCCAGTCCTAAATCGCTTTGACCTTGTCCAGGGCCATAGTGAGTCCAGAGGAAGAGAGGATATAACTGAGGTACTCAACAGACTCCAAATGGAACTCACACTTCTCCAGCTTCAGGTATAGACCATTAGCATGGAGATGCTGAAGGACTTCCCAGACATTCTTGCAGTGTGAGGCGATGTCTTGGAAGTAAATAAGGATGTTATCAAGATAGATTACAACAGAAACGTTCAACATATCAGTGAATATGGAATTGATAAAATGCTGAAAGGCAGTTGGAGCGTTGGTGAGACCAAAGGGCATTACCAACCACTCATAGGATCCATAGTGGGTGCAGAAGGAGGTCTTCCACTCATTTCTAGCAGCAATGCAGACTAAATGATATGCATGCCGGAGATCGAGCTTGGTGAATATCTTGGCACTACTAGGGGCTTCCAGGAGATTGGAGATACAGGGTAGAGGATAATGGTCCTTCTTCGTGATCTTGTTCAGACCTCAGAAGTCGATGCAGAGGCAGAGAGAGCCATCCTTTTTGTGAACGAAGAGCACCAGTGTGGTGTGTAGAGATATAGATTGCTGGATGAAGCTGATGTGGAGGTATTCATCTAAGAAGTTCTTAAGGGCCTCCTGTTCTGTGGGGGAGAGGAAGTAGAGCTGACTGATCAGAGGTTCAGTATCTTCCTCAAGATCAATCTTTAGATTAAAGGGATGGTGCTCGGGGAGCATATCCGCCCTCTTCTTGCTGAAGACATCTGCAAAGTCATGGTACTCTGAGGGAACTCCAGAGAGATCTAGAGGTACCTCCAGAGCATTGGAGACTGTAACTGAGCGAGCTTTAGCAGAGTTAATATCTCAAAGGGAAAGGGTGAAGGAAACAGAGCCCTCCAACTTGTAGGCATAATTGAATGTGGCTGTGTTGATGAAGGAGATCACTGGACATGTAAGCCTGGGGGCTCTAGGCAAATCTGGGGGTGTAGTCTCCAGAGGATGAGTGGGGTAATTGTTGGGTGACGGAGAAAGAGGAATGAAGTTTGACTTAGGAGACTCAGAGGTTGACATCAGGGTTGGCACCCCAGCTGTGGAAGTCCGGAACATGATGCTGCCCAATACCCAATCAATCAATGGATTGTAGCGGATGAGCCAGCTGTGCCCTAATACTATCACACAAGAGGGATCCAGCAAGGTTACATAGAACGTGTTGGAGGTGGTTTCGTCAGATGAAAAGAGGATTGGAAGGTCTACAGCGGAGTTGATGTTGGAGGTAGAGAAGCCATCAAAGAGATGGAGGGAAAGCAGGGAAACAGAGTTTGTAGGGATTTTGTGGGTATTAACGAATGTGGAATCTATGAAGTAGTGGATAGAACTGAAATCAAGTAAACATGAAACGGAGGACAGATTAAGAGTCAGAATAAATACTGTAGGTTTAAGGAAATTAGGATCGGAAAGGGTGGATGCATTGAGATGGAGTTCCTGAGGTGCACGATCAGGAATAACGTGACTCCTGGACCTTGTAGTTCTATGGGAGCCACACTTTATTTTTTTGCCTCCAAAGAAGTGGAGCTTGTCGAGGCTTCTGCTAGAGTAGCCATGGCAGCACAAGCCTTCAAAGCTCTAGAGCTGGATTTTGAACACTCCTTGGCAGTGTGTCCAGATTGCCCACAGAACAGGCAGAGACCTTGGCGAAGGTGGCATTGGCACTCCTCAGAAAGAAGCTTACTGTCCTTGCCCAACTTGGCAGAGATGCTATCAGCATTGTTAGCATCTCTATTCTTAGGTGAGTTCTTACCACCTCTGGAGGATCCGGAGGATGAGAAGTTAGATCTCTTGGACTTGGATTCATCCTTGGGCTTGTCGGAGGTGCTGGAGTTGTTGTTTGAGGATGTCGAGTTGGCAGATTTATTGTTGGAGTGGCCTCCAAAGTTCAAGCCACTTGACTTGGTTGCTCGGGAGATTTCCTTCTTTTGCTCTCAATACTGATGGTCTATCCTTTGAGCCATCTCATGGAGTTCGGCAAGGGTGTTGGGCTTGCCAAGACGAGAGACCTTGTCCTTGATCCAGTCCAGAAGTTCCATGTAGAAACTCTGGCAGAGCACACCATGGCCCCAATCTTTGACCTGGCTCGCCAGGTAATTCCACTCAATGATATATCTGGTAATGTACTGTGAGTCTTTCATCTGCAGTCGCTTGAGTTGAGCTTCTGCGTCAGTGACAGGGTTGTGAGGTCCAAAGTTGAACTACAGTTTGTATAAAAACATCTGCCAGTTGTTCATCCACTTCAGCTGGAGATGCAGGGGTTCGGTCCCAAGCAAGTCTGGTTCGAAATAATCTAGGGCTATGCCCTTGAGGTATGATTGTGCAAATGTTACCTTAATCCTATCTATGCGATAGGTCTTCGGGTTTGCTTGAAAGTTCAGTTCACACTGAATGATGAAAGGCTGGAACTTTTTGGAATCTGTTCCATCGAACGGATCTGGTGAAACGGCTGAATCTATATCTGCCTAGTGAACTCCTGTTCACGTCTTCTTCAGCTAAGTTCAAGCTGCTAACAAACAACAAAACAACCTAAAGGTCGTATAGAGCGAGTAGTGACGACTCGAGCGGGTTAGGCCAAAGTATGATAGGAAAAATGACAAGGGATGACTTGAGCGTGTGAGGCCAAAGTCAGTGACGGGCTCGAGTGGATGAGACTAGAGACCAGTAAAGAGATAAAGCGAGAGCGAGTCAGATGTGGTGAGCGACAACTCAGACGAGCACTAGGCTCTAGGATATATGTCCCTGTCCTAGGGGAGTAAAGCTCTAAGATTCAGGAGAGAACCAAGGAGACTAGACTGGGGAGCTACCCAGCGTCGTCCTTGGGGTTTATATACTACTATACTATTTGTACATGTTTGTCTAACCCTAATACCTGATTAGGTAGAATGCTATGCCTACGCAGTAGGGCTACGACTAAGGTAAGAGTCCATGTTGTAGCTATCCAATAGCAATAAAGGATCTGTATAGCCTCTAGGGCTAAGGGTTACACCATCCAATGGCGTAATAGCATACCACAGCCTCTTGGGCTGAGGGGAACGGAAATGAATAACACGTTTGATACTGCGGGTGGCAGATCAAATGGAAGAGAAGCCGCAGTAGCAGTAATGAGCTGGGCTGTTCCATAGCCATGCACAGCACGGAAATGAAAAGAATCACATGGTGATTAAAAGGGCGTTGGCTACACGCGGTAGAAGTCTAGAAGGAACATGGTAATGACCGTGTCAAAGAATAGCCAAATGGAGATAGATCTGATCGGGAAGAAGAGCAGAAGATAAGCACGATCAGATTAGTCATGAAACAATAAGATAAGATCAAGCAAAAAGTATACGCTAAGTTTGTTGCGATGAAGAGTCTACCAGAGACCGTATACGAGACGGCAAGGATCGTTACATCTGGCTCTCGGACCTTTGCCTTCAGGGTATCAGAATTGTTGTTATGCCTGAGGGCCACTCTTGTTATGTCCCAGATCGCATTAGCAAGCTGTGCAAATGGTTCATAAGCTAGTGGTACATGATTGAGATCATCATCTTTGAATTCAGAGGCTGGATCATCATCAGGTTGATTGGGGTTGTCACTGGGCAGGTTATTGTCTGAATTGTCACCACCATCACCATCATCACCACCATCACTGGGGTCCAGGGGCGGAGGGCTGCCGGCACCACCAGAAGGTCCTCATGAGCCACCTATCTTGGGTGCTGAACAAATCAATGACCAGGAGTGAGACCAGTCACCAGCCAACTCCCAAAAATAAGGAGATGGTGGAGATTGTTCTGAAGGCAGTGCTGTCAGATGGGAGTTATATCCAAAAATACCGGAAATTGAGAGAACATGGCCACAAGCAGTGAAGCTGACATATTTGCCAGGAATATTACAGGGACTACTGAAGGTAGCCATGGTTCTGGAGCGAGTATTGTAAGTATGGATACAAGACATGAGGTTTTGAGGACTAGAACAAGGTGTGAGTATGAATATACTGTTAAGTCTGGTCCCTCCAGGATGTTACTCTGGATAAGTTCAAGCTAGTGAAGCGGAGATTCAGAGGTGAGTACAGGGGTGGACCAAAGTCTGGACAGAGATGGTAATGGGTGGACTTAGGAGTGTGAGAACTTAGCATAGGACATATGTGTCACGCTCTTGCTCTAGTCCGGTCCTTATTGAGACAGAGGTAAGAGAGAGGATAGAGGGAAGGAGACTGGAGGAAGTGGAGGAAACTTAATTGATATTCATACTGAGAAGAGTATAGTGGAATTGTACAGAATATATATACTACTGAGAAATGCCACTAGAATGGAGCACATAGGATGAAGTCCAGTAATACGAAGTTCAGAGCTATGACCAGTATTAGCAGTCACTGGAGCTATGCTCCATAATGAACTCTAAGTGACGAAGAATGGAGACTGCAGAACTAATACTAAAGGAGATGTAAGATAAGAAGAACAAGGGGTACTATAATAAACAAAGTCTGAGGGTGAGAAACACCTTCCTGAGTAGATTGTGCTGGAGTTGTGCTGTGCTGACCAGAGTTGAAGTCCAGGATATGACATACATTTCCTTTAGTATTAGTTCCATAGTCTCCATCCTCCACCTCCTCCAGTCTTCTTTTCTCTGTTCTCCACTTTTACCTCTGTCTCAACAAGGACTAGACTAGAGCAAGAGTGTGACACATACATCCTACACTAAGTCCTTACACTCCTAAGTCCATTCTGTTACTACCTTCATCCAGACTTCAGTCCACCTCTGTACTAACCTCTGAACCTCCACCCCACTAGCTTGGACTTATCTAAAGTAACATCCCAGAGGAACCAGACTTGACAGATATCTAGAAAAGCAAAAAGAAGGCCATATATTCAAGGTGACTGTTTGGTGTTCTAGGCAAATAGTCATATGCTAGTAATCAGTAGCATTGGTGAATGCCATAATGAGCATTCATTTATAACCATTGTCTAAAAGAAAAAAGGTCATAAATTTAAAAGCTGTTCTGAAAAAGACATATTCTCAATATATGCTTTTAGGGTTTTCTATCATGGCTCTCATAGCAGATGCTACAAGTTGTGAGACTATGATAAGTTCTGCAAGCCATCAACTCTCATACATGATAGTAATAGGCATTATGAATTCAAAATAATGTCCTTCTATGTTAAAATGGGGCTCATAATTTATTGAGACAAACAAAGTGTCTTGACTGCACACAGAGAGAAAAGGAATAAACTAAGTGGGAAATTCACTTAGTATGAGAGTTTGAGGATGGCAATCAAGAGAGGATATATTGAGACAACAAAGTGCCTTGACTATACATAGAGAGAAGGGGAATGAACTAAGTGGGAAACTCACTTAGTGATATAAGAGTTTGAGAGTGGCAATTAAAAGCAAATATAGAAAAGTATATTTTGAAGTGAAACTCAACAGAATGTATGAGAGTGTGTAGTGGCTCAAAAAATTGTTCCAATATTGGGCCATTTTGAACAAATGGGTCAATTGCCAAAGATATGGAACAAACAAGATCAAACACCTGCAGGATTAAAGATAGTACTTGCTCTTTGCATTCTAACACTGCTTAGATTATGTCATTTGATTATCATGGCACTGAGATATAGCCATTTTAAAATAACATATTATTGGGACAATTATTTGATTACTATTTCAGATCTAGACTTTTAGTATTTAGTGGCCCTCCCTTTGGCCTTTATCACTCCCTCTATCCTTCTAGACATCCTTTCAATTAATTTTTGACACTCCTCAACCTCAATCTTGCTCCATTCCACTACAATCCTTTCCCAAAGCTTCCATACTCCTCTTAATGGTCTTGGATAGCTGTTGAGCTTTTTTTTCAATATTTGCTAGAGATGCTCAATAGAACTAAGATCTGAAGACTGAGCTGGCCAATCCAGAAACTTGATCCTATGGTAGTTAAGCCAATTATAAGCTCTTTTTGAGAAGTGCTTGAAATCATTATTCTGCTAAAAGATTATGCTCTTCTCAAAAATCCCAGAACTCCCCATACTGGAAAGTAGATTGTCCTCCAAAATGATGACATATTGCTTAGCATTCATCTTACCCTCCACCTCTGCCAGAATCCCCACACCATTCCAACCCATACATTCCTAAACCATCAAGAAACCTCCTCCAAACTTCACTATCTCTCAAACCTCCTTATTCTACAAAGGCTCATCTGCTACTTTTCACACATACTTTCTTCCATATGACCCAATCCTGTTGATCTTTGTCTCATCTGACCAAATGATCCTAGTCCAGTCCTTTACAGTTCAGTTTTGATACTTGAAAGCAAAAGTAAGGCTTTGTTTTCTATGCTTGAGTGACAGATAAGGCTTCTTTTTTTTAACCATAGTCTTGAAAGAAGTAGACTTGAGCACATTGCAAACAGTCTAGAAGGAGATGGAGGAGGGGAGGACAGAATTAATGAGATGGATAGCCTGAACAGCATTTTCAGCCTTTCCAGTGGTAATACTAGAGACAATTTGCCTTCTATTAGTAGGAGAAAGCTTGGGAAAGGATGCTTTAGCTTGATATTTTCCTTATCTGAAAGGAATTCCTTGATAACCCTGGCCATAGTAGACTTTTCTAGGCTAGTTTAAGAGGAAATATTATAAATAGAGAGGTCAGATTCAGTGTGAGAGAGGATATTGGCTTTAGTAGAGGTAGAAATAGATTTCATAGTGATAATGAAGTAGCTGAATAGCACACCATGTTTATATATCCCATATTTATATAAGTAACCAGGGTCAAGGCATAGCATCCATCAGAAGCTGTGAAAGTTTTATATTATTTACCAAATTATGAATAATAGCATGATGCTCAAATAAGTGTCCCAATGACATGTCATTTTAAAATGGCTATATCTTGGTGCCATGAAAACCAAATGATATGATCTAAGTGGTACTAGAATGCCAAGAGAAAGTACTATCTTTGATCCTGCAAGTGTTTGATCTTGTTTGTCCCATATCTTTGGCAATTGATTCATTTGTTCAAAATGGCTCAGTATTGGAACACTTTTTTGAGCCACTTTATAAGCCTGGATGACACACAACTAGTCTTTGTTTTTCTTCCATTATCAACATGAACACCAAATCTGACCTTCCTTTTCTACTATTGAAGATCACAAAATGGACCTAGGGGAACATCCAGAAGAAAATTGATGACAATGACTTAATCATAGCTACAAAGGCTATGGAGCAAGAGTGATGATGGGAGGAGGCAAAGAGAAAGGCCAAGGAGGTAGTGCAAAAGAAGGCAGAGGCAGAGGTGTAGGCAGCAGAGAAAAAGAGGCAAGCAAAGGTGGTGGAGCAGAGGCACAAGAAGGTGGTCAAGGTGGTCAAGAAAAGGGTAAGTGGCTATACTATGTGGCTATAAACACCACTGATTTGTTGTTAGGCTAAGCAAGTCCAGGTCATGTAGACCATGAACAATGGCAAGGGAGAGGCACTGCCACTATGCAACCAGTGCAAGTTGAGGGATGAGCCATATAAGATAGGGACTGGCAAGTTCAAGTTCTGCATCATTTGTTAAGAGGTAAAGGCAAAGTGCATATATCCTGAAGATAGTGAGGTACCAGAGAAGCCTACAATGAAGAAGCCCACAATGAAGTGGAGGCATACCACAGGGGCAGAAGAAGACTCAAGGCCATACAAGAAGATATGTGAGGATATGGAGACAGAGGCAGAGGCAGGGTCAAGTAGAGAGAGTGGCATTAAGTGCACTCTTCAGAGCATTGAGCTGGTAATCTGGTCATTGGACAACCATGTTTAGATTCAGACATACCTGCTTTGCCAGCTTATAAAGCTCAAGAAGGCAAAGGTGTTTAAGGACTTGAAAAAGAAGATGGGCAATGAAGATGTGGTGGAGGCAGTGGAAGAACTGGAGGGGCTAAGGGAGGACTATGAGGAGTCCAGTATGTCATTACCATTACCTCTATAGCATAAAATATTAGTTTTTTTAAACTTGTATAAATAGCAATAGAGTTGAATTAGAGAAATGGAGTGAATTTAGAATGAAAGGAAAATTAGAATGAAAAAAATGAAATGAAATGGAAAAAGAAAAGAAAAGAAAGGGAACCTTGAAGTTGTACAACATTAGATGGGTAGTGGTCCAGGCTTGTCTGGGTACTTCTCATGAAAGTCCAAAACAAGGTCCCTTATATTTCTCAACTTCATGGCAAGTAGCCAGAAGATCTCATCATCAGTTCCCTCATAATCCAACCATTGAACCAGATACAAAAGTTGGCAGTAATGCCTTCTCCAATCAATCTTGAAGTCCAAAATCTTCACAATCTTATACTCTGGCTTACCATTGACCTCAACTGAAGGTAGCAGTGGTTGGATATGATTTGGTATAATATTTGAAGTAGAAACTTCTAATTGAGAGATGTGAAAAACTAAATGTATGGAATGCATAGTGTTAGATAAACATAAGGTAAAGGAATAAGAACCAGACTTAGCAATAATTGAAAATGGACCTGGATTCTTCTTGAATAGCTTTTTGGATGGTCATATAGATCAGAAGTACTTGGCCTTCATGTACACTTGGTTACTGATCTTAAAGTCTGAGGCCAGACTCCATTTAGTATTAATGAATCCCTGATAATGCTTCTGGGCTTTAGCCATCTTCAATCAAAGGAAATTGTGGAGTTGATCCAAGTCTATGATATAAGCTTTGGCTGCAGACAAGGTGAGATCACAATTGGAGTGGATAGACAGACTTGGGTGATAGCCCTTATTAGCAAAGAATGAAGATACTTCAGTAGTAGCACTTAAAGTATTGTTGTACATGAATTTGGCAAGAGGAAGAAGTTCCAATCAATTGTTCTGCTGATAGTTACAATAGATCTGAAGGTATTGCTTAAGGGTTTAATTAGTATATTTGGTTTGACCATCCTCCTCTGGATGATATCCAGAGGTAAAATAAAGGCACATATCAAGAGCTTTATCTAGAGACTGAAAGAAGTGTGATACAAACTTAAAGTCCTAGTTGGAGGTAATATGAGCAGGAACTCTGTGCTTACTGAACACATTGATCAGAAACAATTTAGCTAGGTCAGTGGAGGTGATGGTATTATGAGTTAGAATGAAGATTGATTGTTTAGACAATCAATCAATGTTACAGTTATTGATTGCACAATGACTGAATACATAGTGTTATAGATACTGATTATGCATTTTTACCTTTTAGAGTATAAGCAGTACTCAACCTGAATATGGTTGATTGTTTATGTTTGTAGATGT
>JBBPUB010000327.1:0-14478 GCA_038094415.1 Xerocomus alliaceus | reverse complement strand
GAGCAAATGCTAGCAAGCGTGGGCCACATCTCCTACCAAAGATGTAACCACTTCCGCCTGCAATCACTTCGTTACCATCAGCAGAAAACCTGCAGCTCCATATGCCAAATGAATCGTCATCATAGACACCCCATAAGGTCCGGCTTCGACGGCGAGTTTGATCAGCGAAACGGATAGGGGTCTGTACTGTGGAGGAATCCAACGTGTTCGTCATATATACTGTGGGTGACTACCACATGACGCTGAGCGCGCGAAATGCAATTGCCCAAAGAGTGAGTAACTTACAATAGATGAATAAATTATCCTGCATTGCACTATTGAGTATTAAAATGTTTGGCCAGGAATTTAAACCTTGCCTTTCATTGTCGGGGCTCAAATGAGAATCGGTGATCGTCCATCTGCCGGGATGTCCCTGGATGGTCTTCAGAACTTTAAGGGTCGACTCGTGATCACGATCACGATCGTCAAACGGCGATGTTCTGCGCTGGAGGTCCCGCCAGGGTTTGATGTACCTGGTCTGTGGCACTGTCATGTCGTACACATGTAGACGGAAGTCTGTGAACGTAATTCAAGGGACACTTGAAGATGGTCAAGTCACTTTCTAACCTTGACAGCACGTATAATAAAAGGATGAGTCTAACCAATGAAGATATGAGATGCCAAGTTTCGGATACCACACAATGAATGGTCACCTTTAGAAAATTGTCCAACATAAAGGTTGGCGCCATTGGAGGCAACAGCAGTTCCGTTGGAATTAGGTATGAGCTCCTATGGTAGGACCGCATAAGTACAACGGCGATCACTCGGATGAAACATACGCCGGATAGCTCCTCTCTGGACGGCATGCCTCGAGGATTACAAGACCGGTCTAGAAGTAAACGAGAAACGTTCCTGATACCCTTATCGGACTTGAGCTTGTGGCCTACGCGACCAAATTCACCACCCATAAGTAATTCGACACCACTTTTCTGAGGTTCAGTGTGAGGAGGGTACCATCGTCTGTTCCAATCTGAGTGGGTTGGATATTCGTCATCGTTGCCCGCATCCGCATGTCCCTCGTCGTAGTCTCCACTCGAAGGGCCGGTCCGTAGCAAACGTACCAGGTCACCATAAGTGATCACGTCTCCCTCGTGGTTATTTGCATTAGAGCTAGTCGTTCTCTCTGTCAGGCTACCAGGCTGCAACTGCTGAAGGTCAAAGAGTGCTAGCGATAAGGCATGAGAGGGGTGCGGTGGGAGAGACAGGCAGCGAGATACTCACAGCGCAGGATCTGAGCAATCGCGGTGGTGCTTGGGGTACGTGAGGGTGCGGGGGTGTTGTCTTGACTAATTTCGAGCTCGAGAACATTATCGTCGCCCTCGAGGAAAGCGTCGGGGCTGTCGTAAGCCTCCTCCTCCTCGTCGGAGGGTATGTTGATATCGAACTCGTATGCAGGCATGGGGAAAGGAGGTCTCTCGTCGGGCCCGCCTAGATATCTCTCTCACGTGGCAGATTGCAGTCACTAGTACACACGGGTACGGCCTATTTCTGCGTTCCGAGGCTGCGCGAGCACGTCTAAGCCTCGGCGGACGAGTGCACGACACGACGGTCACTTCTACTGACACTCTGCGTCGGCGTCGAGTGTTTTCGCACTCGGTTGAAGTGGTCAGTTTTCCAACTCCGCACTTGCTTACTCCTGGGCGTCGGCAAAGTCGAGCAGTCACCGCACAAACTGCCGTCCACAATGACCGTCCCCACAACTATCACTGCGGACGAGGTCAACTGCCTCATACATGCATACTTCCAAGATTCTGGTGGGCCATCTCCGACAGGGGTCCGTCTCCGTGTCTGACCCCACTCCAGGCTTTCAGCACTCCGCCTTTTCGCTACGTATGGAGGGCCGGTTGGATCACTCCCATCATATCAAGAAACACATCCCACGCGGAGAGCTGGTAGAACGTCTCAGCAAGGCACTCTTGTACGCCGAAGTAGAGGCACACTGGAAAGGTGATTCGCTCGCCAAGAATTGCAAGAGCGGTTTCTCTCTGCTGGAGCACCATGTATGCTCCTTTGAGCCGAATCCAACGATGCTGCTAGCTCCCCAACAGCCCAGAGAGTCTAACATGACAGTACCAGCTGGCGAGTCTGGCATCAAACGAAAGTCCATTTCACCTTCCACGGAGGATGGACGTGCCGAAAAGCGTGCCAGAAAAGAGGCTGAAGATAATCACGCGGCGATGGCCGTAGACGGTATGTACATCACGTTTGACAGTTTCGCCATCGAGTGACTCGTATCGCAGGACCTTCCGGCACTGCCCAGAAGGAAGTGAAACCGTCTGATTTGCAGCAACCATCCCCAGAGGTTAAGAAACCAAAGACGAAACGGCTTGATCCAGTCAGATTGCTGCAGGCACACAAGGCTGAGGTAAGCTTTACACAAGTCAGTAGCAGCTCCTAGTAATGGAACTTGTAGGTTTTCGTTGTCGCTTGGAACCCAACTACAGCGGGACAGCTGGTATCCGGGTATGCAATAAATGGAGCAATTGATTCCAATGTTAATTTGACACACAACACGTCAGATCGCGCGATGCCACGGTCAACTACTGGAATGTTCCGTTTGGTGCACACGAAAGTTCACCATCCTCCCCCCCGCGACCGACATTAACATTGTCCAACCTCGCTTCCTCTTCCCAAGCTGATTTGACATCCATCGACTGGAGCCCTGATGGTTCGCTTGTTGCGATAGGATCGTACGATGCAACACTTCGAATTTGCACCTCTGCAGGAAAGTCATATCTGACAGATGACCACCACAAAGTTAGTCGAGCCACATGTCTACATGGGGTTGTACTAATACCTACCAGGGTCCCATTTTCGCCGCCAAGTTCTCTCCTTCAGGAGAATGGATAGCTACTGCGAGCCTAGACAGTACATCGTGCGTGTGGGACATCAAGACCAAGCGATTGCATCGACAATATCGAAACCACGAAGGTAACGTGTTGACGGGTTCGCTGAGACGAACTCACATTATAAGGCGTGTCAGAAGCTTGTTGTCTGGATATTGACTGGATTGATGACTCTACGTTTGCGAGTGGCGGGAGTGATCGCGTGGTTCACATTGTTTCTTTAAATGGAACTAAACCCATCCAGACTCTGAGGTATGTTGGTCGACCGGGACAACCGTTATCGAAATTGACGTTGGCGCAGAGGACATGAAGGGGAACTGAATATGCTGAAGTGCAACCCATCACGCACACGCCTGGCCACATGCTCGGATGACACGACCGCGCGAATATGGAATATTGAACACCTACACTCCGAAAAGCCGATATCCACTGACGTTGTTTTGAAGGGCCATAAGCGGTGTCTAACTTCCATTAAGTGGTGTCCGAATAATCAGGCAGGGGACCACGAACTGGTAGCAACGTAAGCTACTTGAGCCGGATAGCGCATGCATGGTCTCACTCCCTGACAGGGCATCGTTCGACTTTACAGCCCGATTATGGGATTCGGTGACAGGGGAGTGCTTGAAAGTGTTCACGGACCACACCAAGTATGTGTTTGCGTTGTCATTCAGCCCTGACGGTTCGCTGCTGGCGAGTGGTGGTGGGGATGGCTCGTTGAGTGTGTATGATGTCAAGGTAAGTAGAGCCGAGCCTCTCGAAGCGAACGGCGCGACTGATTGTTGGTGGAGACGCGAGAACGGACTTGGACGTGGACGTGCGGAGAGAAGACGGGCATTTTCGAGATTGATTGGAGAAATTGGGGAGAACAGAGTTTGATTGCGTTGGCGATGGAGCACAAGGTGGTTGGCGTTGTTGATCCCGCAAAGTTGCCTCACCCAGTTGTAGCCGAGAGATGACGTCGATCTGATAATTGCTGACTAATTGACCTTTGACTTGTACCACGATGTTGTCCCTCTCCGCCTTGTCCCGCAGCGCGCTACCAGCCCTGCGCCAGAGGGTTCAGCCGTTCTCCAGCGCACGCCTTGGCACCCTCAAGCATGTCGTACAGAAACGTCCTACCATGCTCTCGTCGCTGCCTCCGTACAGGCTCTCCCGCACCATCATAACGGATGCCCAGGCTGTTACGCAGGCCTCTTCACAAGACGCCTGGAAAAAGTTTGCAATCACGGCTGTATGTGGCAACTAGTCCTCACCCCCGTCTACTGATTCAAGTGTGCATAGGCCGCTGTGGCAGGTACTGTGGTCGTTGCAGAAGGTTTCTTGAACAGAGACACCCGGGATTCACTGACTGCCGCTGAACAGTCCTATCTGCACGATAGTTTCAAGTACACTGGGGGTGGCCTCGTTCTCACGGCACTAGCTGCCCGAAGCATGTTCAGGTCCGGGGTTGCTTTCAGAGTCATGTCAGCGAATCCATGTGTGTATTCTTCCTTCGACCCCTCTCAACATTTCTTAATATAACTATGCTCGACAGGGCTTGTACTCGGTGTGAGTCTTGTCGGGAGCATCGGCTCCATGATGGGAGTCTATTACACCCCTCCCGAAAGGACCGTGCAGAAGCACCTCTTTTGGCTGGCGAGTCATTAGCATTTGATAGGATGTATCCTCTAACTCTTCGTAGGGGTTTAACGCCTGTCAAGCAGCGACGTTAAGCCCATTGTTCTTCCTCAGCCCAGCCATCTTGTCCCGTGCTGCGCTGTATACATGCGGTGTCGTTGGTTCCCTGTCTTACGTTGGCGCAACCGCAAAGTGCGTCTGTATGCTACTTCCTTGATGCGTGAAACTCATCTTGAACAGGAATGACAAGTATCTTTACATGGGTGGACCACTTCTTGCTGGTGTGACCGTCGTAGCACTCTCTTCATTGGCTCCAATGGCCCTCCCGCTTGGTATGCGTGGGCTAGCTATCGCCGAGTCCATTTCTCTCTACGGCGGTTTGGCTGTATTTGGTGGTTTTGTGCTTTATGAGTGGGCATTTGCCCTTTTTTGCCATGCATTTGTTCCTGACTGTTTTTGCTCTAGTACTCAAAAGATTCTGCAACACGCACGCATGGCAGAGATTGGTGCTATTCCTAGGGATCCCTTGAAAGAGGCAATTTCCTTGGAACTTGACATGATCAATATCTTGTGAGTGCGATAATACTTGATTCACTCCCACGCTAACACTGTCTCAGTGTCCGTCTCGTTCAGCTCCTCATGATGCGTTCCAACAACAGAAAATGATCCGAGTACGTGGGATATCTTCACTTGTGCTCACTCTAGTTGGCCTTTACTCGTCACTGGGTAGTTATGCCAATGCAATCATCATGTTCCAATTATATTACTCCAAATCTAGTGTGGCTATGAAACACCTTTGCCTAGGTCTTGTAGTACGCCAACAAAACTCCCGGGATCAACAATCTCGGTACCACCATAAGTGATGCGCTTTCCAGTCTTGGCTGCCCACTCTTCGAGATTGCCATATTCAACGTAACTCGCACCTCCCACGACGAACACTATACCATCTGTGAATGCCATACGTCGTGCTCTGCCAGTGCTTGATGCACCACCAACTCCGGGTCCACTGCCAGTTCCAGAGACACCCAATCCCTGGGCATGCCGAGGCGCACGAGGATCAAGGAACAGATATTCGTCAGTTTCTTGTAAAGACTGGTTTGATGCAGCTGATGAATCCATGAGCGCCTCAATAAGCCGTGTCACAGGTAGTAGTTTGTTTGCCGGTAGGAAATTTTTTACGCCTGAGATCAGATTTTCCAGGCCACCCTCTTTCAGACGATCGGTGAGCTAGACGTAAACAACTCGTCAAATGACAAGAGGAGCCCCTCAAAAGATACGTACCTTGTTCCCAAGCGCCGTAAAACCTCTGAATAGCTCCCCTTGACCACCGAGTACCGGGGTGGAGGTCCCACCGACGGTGGCGGACACAGTCATACGCGTAATTTCCCTTGTTCGCCGAACATACTCGAATGCTGCCGTATCTGCACTTGCATTATCGAGTTCCTTCTCTAGTTCTGCTATATCGTCCTTGGATATTGCATTGTCAGGTGAAGAGAGGTAGAACACTAGGACAAGACGGAGCTTGTCCTCGGGGCTGAGAGCACCATCCGGCCGAGGTGCACGAAGTGTCTCTAGAATCGATGACACTGTCTGACAATTCGAATGAGGCTACGTCATGAACAGCGGCTTGGGGACGCTTACTTGCTTATTGACTGCTTCTTCCACACTGAATAGTTCATCAAGTCCTCTTTTCTTGATCTGTTCGAGCAGCGCAGTGGCGATATTCATGTGCGTGTCAAGTGTCGCTTTGCGAGCAGTGAGTTCAGGAAGTTGTGTTATAGCAGTCTTCAGGTGGGCTGCATTCGACGAAAGGTCGCTGTGTGGTGTTGAACCCATGCTTTGAAACGTCTACCGTAGTACAACTCACAGCTGCGAAATATCATTAACATCGCTCACACCTGTCGACCGTGTAATTTCTGCGGCATCTCGTTTATACTTGTTTAACTCGGCGTCGATGTCCTCAGCAACTTGAGGGAACGGGTTCGCAGCATTTTTTGCCCAGAAAAAGTCCTTTGAATCGAAGTCATAGGAACGTTTTTGTGGGCTGTTGATAACGACACGATTAAGCTTGATCTCAAGACAATCTGATACAAGGGCTTGGTATGTCCAACCATGAGAGACCATGGAAACAAGGTCCACATTCCTATCCAGGACCAGCAGCACTCAAGACAATTAATTAGGACAAGGACGAAAAAACATGAACATAAAAAGGTCGTACATGGTCTCTGCAGATTGGACAGCCCAGAGGAATCTTGTGAAAAGAGCGACGTGGTCGGCCCATGGGTGCGCGAGGCAGAAAGTAACGCATCTCGAATCTTTACGTCGAGTTTCTTGGCTACCATTTCTGCTGCATTGCCCTTAGGAGCACGGATGATCGGGACATGTCCTATGAACCAATTAGATTTCATTCGACGTCTGAATAAGTGTTGGGAGTACCCGCGGTCACAACGGCACTAAATATCCCACTGGCGACACGTTCAATCTCACTCTCAATTTGTTGTTCAGTCGACGACGGGGAGTTGAGAAGTTTGTACGAATAATACGGATTGTGTCGAGAAAGGCCAGCTTGGGACACCGGAGGTGGCAATGGTGATAGCAAAGAGAATAAAGATGGCGATGGTGCGATAAACGATAGATATTGGTCGATGACCTGATACAGAGAGTCAGTCAAAGCAAAAACATCGGCTCAACATAGAACAATGAGCAGACCAACCTGCTCCACCAACTCTCCTGTACCAGAAGCAGCAACTGAAGCTGCAAGCTCCTCTAGGAGTGCACGAGGTAGTGGCTCGACAAAATTAAGATGGAAAGATTCATATAAGCCCTTGTCAAGGTCCTCCGATATTCGACGTATGTTCGCCAAGGTTGGAGCGACAAAGTAAACGGCAGGAACGTCCGGCAACGGTGGACGCAGGGAGTGTAGCTGACTGCAAAGATGTGAGGACTACGAGGCAAGACGAGACGAGACTGCGTACACGTGCAGAGTCACCCCAGCATCGCGAAGATCTTGGACACGAAGTACTGTTGCCAAGACATCTTTTGTTTGTTGGTCCAAGACTAACACTTTCCAGACTAGAGGGGCAGTAGATGTCGGGGGGTTGATTTGGGGCGCGGACTTTGACTGAACGGAGGTAGCGGATGGTATAGGTGTATCTTGGGATACGCCGAGGTTGAGTAATGCGAGCAGGGCGTCAGTCTGAGCGCGTTGCAAAGTCGTCGGGGAAATGGCCTGTGGTAGATGAGCAGGATGGGTTTCACAGTGGGCTGGGCGACCTACATGCTTGAGCGCAGAGCTGGCCATGCTTACTTATTGGTCGAGCTGCAGCGGATGATGTGGTCTGAGAACGCGCCAGTCACGTGTCCGAATAGTCTTACTACAAGGCAATAATCAGTGCAGGATGACCATCTCGTACAGGCCATCGCATCTCTAGGTTGGTACTCTAGCTCACGACTACAGCAACTAATCGACGTCCAGTATCTAGGTGCTCACGTTCCCGACTCTTTCACATCCGCTCTCGTTTATCCCCCCTCCCCGTATCCTCCCTACCATTGTTTGATTGGTACGCCTCGTCAAGTACATTCACAGAAACCGAGAACTTCACCTGCTGGCAGCGTGATCGATCTAGCATGGGTTGCATGCAAAGTGCCATTCATGAAGAGTATAGTTCCCGAGGCAAGGTGAGAAACCAAGGAAGTTCATAGACGACCGTCGCCAGCAGTGCAAGACCCTGCTCCGTGGGTAGAAGGCCACAAAACCTTTTCAGGCTCTGCAGAGCACGATGCTTGTGTCAATGTGAACGCTTGCGAAGGTATTCTCCCCCCTTCCTCCGATGTTATATTGACTCGGTTCTATATTAGAACTTCGCTGTTGCAGGCTGTTCGTAACAGACTCATCATACTTTCGTCACAATCTGCTGCCTTCCAAATCCGTGAATAACCCGGTTCTCCTAGACCCTTCTCGCCAAGATCTAGGGATTCGCTCCGGATGGTAGGTATACTTCTGGTTGCAACGTTGAGCTGTCGTTGAGTTTGATCATGGACCCTGCATTCATTTTTCATGCTACTCCACTGCACCGCTCAAGCGCCATAGATCGACAAATCGACGATATGAAACCGGCCCCGTGATTTGAATATGTCCCAGCGCTTGCAGTTATGCGATGTCTCAGTGTCAGAAGATGGCAGACTTATTTTCCTATTACTCAACCATATCGGGTGAGTTGAGCTCAGTCTTGCTTGACACTTGGCCTGGATTCTGTCCCGTTCCATTTTCCGTACTTGGACTGGTAATTCAGGCCTGTGCACAAGCTAGGCCGCGGATTGCAAGTCTGATGCAGTAACTTTGATATGTGACGCCATCTGCATCCACGTGCTGACTGAAACACATTTGCTCCACTCAGTCGCCTGTCGACAGTGAGAGACTTGGAGTCACTCTTACTTTTCATTGGTCGATAATAGTTTTGCATGTCAATGACGCACAAAAAGGGACTCACACATTACGACCGAGTTATCGCTATTGCCATTCGCTTGGGAACTTTCCTTGCAATTCCGTTCGTTGGTTCTACGCCACAGTTTTGTATTCTACGCTGAAGACATCGCACTTGAATGGTTAACGACCATTGGATTTCACCCCACGTTTATGAAACAGTCCTGTAACAAAGTAACATGGGTGGCCGTTAAAAGACGAACGATGGGGGTGTAGTCAAGCGATGTCATATTTGGAACTCAATAAGCGGGCAGCTTGAGTGGCCGTTAATATTTGATGGTGTGGAGCGTTGAACTTCACCCGAGGACAAAACTCAAGTCGTCAACCCATGAGGCACCCCCGAATCGACTGATCCGTGTCACATCGATGGGCCAGCGCGGGCCTGCGTGTCCAGAGTTGATCAAGACGGCATTGCAGAGTTGATCTGCTGGATCCCAGCAGTAGCGATGACGGAAGTGAGTGGCAGTAGTTGCGCACGCAGGTGGAGTAAGACCAGGAATCTGGCGGAGAGTGATCCGGGAATATGGCAGGGCATGCAACACATACGTGCCAACCGTTTAAATTCTCCCTCCTTGCCCTGCCAGCTCCACCAGTCCGCCGTCCAGTACAGCATCTCTCCATGCTCTCTAATCCACAGCCCGCGAATACAAGCGCTTGTAACGATCCCTTCATATCTTATTCCCAAGCACTCCATGATTATACCCTCCGCCTCTGGACAGAGTCTCGGAGAATAGCGGAAGAAAAGGCACGATCCAGGGCTGCTCGTAAAGAAGAGACCTCTCGCAGACGAAGGGAGATCGATACCTCTCGTTCTCCCGAAACGTCGAACTCTTGCCATACCTGAGCTACTATGCACACACCGATTTCTTATGTTCAGTCATTCCTTGGTCGGTATCGTAACACGAACCTCGTAGTCGCCATGTCAGTTAACGTCCAGCTCATGCAGTGAACACAATTTACCATTCATCCATGTATCTCTGCAAATCAGCAAATTCTTGTATTCCGCCTATTGTTCTTCCCTATTAATTCCAGGACGCTATTTGCTGGATCGATCAGTCCTTGTACGTACACTCTGGCTCATCGTTTGATACTTTGAATTGATGTTTGACTCGAGATCCAATTCCCATAGAATTCTGAACGTCCAATTCGTCGCGAGCTGCTACGACGGAGACGGATGACGCTCTAGAAACGTTCCTTAGCTCAATCCAACTGTACTCTTTGTCGCCAATGCCTGACGGTACATCGTCTGATTGTCAATGAATTGCTATATAAGATTATCATTTGCCTCTTTTCCTCAATGCAGGACGAAACTGTGCGACTCTGGGGGCGTAATTCAAAGTTTTCTATCATGATCTCGCATGATGTCAACCTCCTGGTCGGCATACTTTGCAGCATCTTGCTTTGGCCGCCGATGCTGCTGAATGAATCGCGATTCGGGGTGACGTGCAATGAAATAACTTGGTCATGCAAGTGGTGCATCCTTGACAATGGATGGTTACATTGAACCGCTAGTGCTCATTTACTCCGGAAATTCTTCTGTCAGATCACCCTGCTCGGACTGACTCAGTCCGCACGGCCTTCAGCGGATTAGCCGTGGTCTTGACCAGTCCTAACCATCGGCTATCGTCGGTTACCATCTGATAGTACTCGGCGTCAGGTTGATCTGGGTCGATGTTCGTGGAAATTTCATCGCCTCCAGGCACACATAAATTGAAAAGAATTCACGATGTAAATGTCTTGCGCGTTCTCTGAGTTGGCAGGAAAATGTTGCTCAAGCCCAGTGTTTGGCTGCTTGCTTCCACCACCGCGTTGGTGAGCGGGCAGCAGTCCGCGCATACAGTACCTGGCGCTTTCCCCACCTCCTTGTACTCCAAGTACTACAACAATCCTACTGCAACCTCAGAGCAACCTCAGCCAGTCATCTCCGATCCAGTCACTGTGAGCGTCATCTACATGAATTATGTGGAGATATTACTGACTCTTGTCACTCTCAGCACAATGTGTTCCCGTATTCGCTCACTAACCCGAATGTTATTCCCCAGGTGACACCCAGTGATTTTTGCAAAGTGTTACCTCTGATCTACAGGCTAGAACGATACAACAGATCCTCACCCACTCCCCCCCGTGGCTGACTCTGCAAAACTTTTGGAACAAGCTATCGCTCAAGTCAAGTCCATCTCGGATAACCCAATCTTCGGTACAAACCAATGCGCGCGCTGCCAGGCATCATTAGAGGTTGCGAAGTTCCTTGCCCTAAGCGCACCTGATCAGGGACCAAACTTCGCTGTCGCCCTATGCAAATACTTTGATTACTCATCGGATTGTGAAACGAAATATGGTCCTCTCAACATCGGGCCAATTCTCACGCAGGTCATGTCGTTTGCCGATGTTGGGGGTTACGATGGCCAAGTGAGTGTCTCATCAAGTTAGTTGACGATTTCAAGTCTATATTATTCCCTAGCTTCTCTGTGCCCAATTCCTTGGACTTTGTCCCTATCCGGACACCTTGCCTTTGAATATCACAGGGTGGTTTACCAAGCCAAAGCCGAATCCCCTTCCTGTGCCAAAGCAATCCAGCGGCAAGCGCCTGAAAGTGTTACACGTGTCTGATCTCCATATCGATCCTCGTAAGTGATTTCGCCCTCGTTGGTATCTGTTGATCCCTCGGCTAACCGACTTACAGGATTTGCAAACGGGGCGGAAGCAAACTGTACTAGCGGTCTATGTTGCCGTGAAAATGCTTATAATAAGCAAAGCCCACAGACACCACTGCTACCAGCACCTCGGTTTGGCTATTTCTTGTGGTGTGTACTTTATCATCTCTTCTATGCAACGAACTCCATCGTGGTGTTTTACAGCGACTCCCCATATTCATTGATCACTGCCACTCTTGAGGCCATCCCTCCCCTGGCTGGCACGGAGACAACTGGATTCGACTTCACGCTCTTCACCGGTGATTTGCTCGCACATGACCCCAACAACCAACAATCGAGGTGAGTCGAGTAATGGCCCTAGGTGTTTTATTAAGCAAGTGTCAAGGGCCTATACCGAGTATTCAGAGGTAATGTGGCAAAGAATATGCTATTCACTGTTCTGGAACGTTTCTAGGTTGTGTTGTTTGATCTCCTCAAACGCATGCTTGGACCGGGTCCGGTATATGCAACGCTAGGCAACCACGACAGCTACCCCGTTGATCTGGCGGCCTCCTATTCTCTAGGCGGCGAGTTGGGTGAGCAGTTCGGATGGTGTGCTAGATTCCACATCACAAGACTCTAGCCGTATTGACTTGTATCTAGGTTGTATGATCATGTCACTGCACTTTGGAATTATGAAGGCTGGTTGCCGGAAGACTCAATCGAGTACTCACGTGCACACTATGCAGCATACATGGTGAAACGAAACGACGGACTGAGAATCATCAGTTTGAACACAAACTTATGTACGTCCATACGAGTGGACTATGTAGTGCAGTTATCAACAATGTATTTGTTCTTTCTAGGGTATCGGTCAGTGACACTACCTTCCCATCCGTCGTCTTCTGAGCAATGCACAGATCAAACTACTTTAATTATATCAACGCTTCACACCCAGATACCTCCGGTATGATGAGGTTTCTGACTGACGAGTTGCAAGATGCTGAGGATGCGGGTGATCGTGGTACGTAGGTGGTCAATCGGGACACAGTCCATACTAACGGAAGGATAGTCTGGATTATCGGTCATGTAGTCAGTGGTTGGGACGGTTCTAATTCGCTCATGAACCCGACAAATCTCTGTACGTGCACCTTCTTGAGGTCGTAATTTCAACTGAAACCCTTTGCTTAACAGTCTATCAAATGTAAACATTCTTGTTTATTACACCTCCAATCTCCTACTTGACGAGATCTACAGTGTTGATCGCTTTTCTCCTCATGTCGTCGCGAGTCAGTATGATAATTTTCCTGCATGCAATTAACTTACCCTGCTGCAGATATCTTCTGGGGCCACGCCCATGAGGATCAATTATCCGTAAGTCCTTCGAAACCCCTATCTACTCTATTGTTGTGAACGAGACATAGATTTTCTACACGAACAACGCCACAGTAATGAATACAGATACTGCTCAAACATTATCCTGGGCATGTTCCTCTTCAGCCCCCTGTTCTAACTTCGCTAACCCCTCCTAGACCGGTCCTTCGGTGACTCCTTTGACAAACCTGAACACCGGTTTCCGTGTTTATGAGGTTGACTCTGCTGTAAGTCCGTCCATCTACCACCTCCTTGGAGTACATACTGACTCCAAGTCCATAGACTTTCGAAGTTCTTGATGCTTACACGTGAGTTGCGTCGCACCTAGCAGCCCCAGAGGCTCTAACAATGCTTCGGTAGTTATAAAACAGCTGTCGACACCTTCAGCGCTCTAGACCACCAGACTCAATATGGACCTACGTTCGAGTTAGAGTACAGTACTAGGGAAACCTATGGTACCAACATCCCCTGGGGTGCCAATGACCCGCTAAACGCAACTTGGTGGCAGCTCGTGACTGAACGTGGGTCTCCTGTATTGGCGTATGATCTCTATCTGACTCTCACCGTTGCAGAGATGGATGTTAACTCTACCTTAGTCGAGGTATGTGCACACTCTGTTGAGGTCTGGACAGAGCATTGTTCCTGACAAGTAAACCAGATCTTCAACACCTATCAGGGCAAGAGCTCCATTCTTACCTCTCCGTGTACAGGAGAATGTGTGACTGCTAGGATTTGCTACATCCGTAGTGGATCTGCCAGCATTGCTCAACAGAACTGCCCGCATGGTTATGGTTCAGTTCAATAGATGCCTTCAGTATGGGGAGGTCAAATATCCGTTATCTATACCCATTGCAATCTCCCATAAGCGATACAAAATAAATCAGTCTGTATATGGGGCGTATATATATGTCATGTCTGACTGTTGATACAAGGCTGGTAAATGAGCGAGTATATCATGCTGACCGAAGACTATCGGCAATAGGATTGCCCATCTAACGTCGCCGTCCTCCAGTGCCACCCCCCAGTACCACCAGCTTCTTTCCGCGTCTACGACCTTCCCCCCGTTGTTCAAGTTCATGCCAAGCTGCATCCAGATCCCATTCTTCATTAATCTCTGGTGTTGCGTTTCGGTTAATCGACTGGGCGCGGGGTGCAGAGGGTGTAGAATGAAGTGCAGAGGCAAAGCTTCTTGAGCCCCACGCACCAGACATGGGCCGAGAAGTTGAGTGTGACAAAGGCTCCTCCATCTCAGGGGCAGGTGGCGGGTGGTGCGTGCGATTGGGAACAACGCTTTCCTCGCGGGACATGAGTTTCATCCTTTCCTTCTCCCTCTCCTCCGCCCGCGCCCGCGCCCGATCATCTTTCTTCTCCTTTTCCTTCCTTCGTACTGCCCTTAACTTGAGTGCACCTTCAAAATTCTTCAGGCCGTCTTGTCCTACAACTCCTCCTAGATCAGCTTCAATGAATACGACATCTGCACCCTCCG
>JBBPUB010000326.1:7708-17793 GCA_038094415.1 Xerocomus alliaceus | reverse complement strand
GAGCCCGAGAATACTCCGTAGACCTCGACGCACTCCACGAATACCTCCGTGAAGAGATAGCTGCCGCGCAGAAGCGATACCAAGGTCCCGCAGACGCCAAACGAACTCCAGCACCGGACTTCAAAGTTGGTGATCAAGTCTTTGTCAAGGCTAAGTATTTCCGATCGACACGCCCCTCCAAGAAACTATCAGAAAAGAACCTAGGACCTTATACCATCATCGCCCAAGCAGGCACACACTCCTTCATGCTCCGACTCCCGGATACCATGAAGTCCGTATATCCGGTCTTCCACGTATCACAATTAGAACCCTCCGTTCCGAATACTATTCTGGATCGGACTCAACCTCCGCCACCTCCGGTCGAGATTGAAGGTGAATTGGAATACGAAATCGCAGAAATCCTAGACTCAAAGATCAATCGTAGACGACGAAACTGCAAGTTACTGTACTTGGTCCGTTGGTCTGGATATGAAGGTACCGATGACGAGACTTCCTGGCTACTAGCCACGGAACTCGGACATGCGTCCGAGCTCGTCAATGACTTCCATCTGCGGTATCCGGACAAGCCCGGACCTCACTCCGCTTAGTCGCTCCGTTTTAAGATCACTCCGTGCAACAAAAAACCAGTCAATTGTGGTAGTTACAGCTATCTACCTATACCTCGGGTTCGTACTCGCTACCCGACTCTTCGTCCTCGAACCCCTTCCTCCGCGCCTCCCGTTTCTCCGCCTCCAACCCCTTCAACTCCACCGCCGCCTCTTTCACCTCTTCCCTTCCCGCCTCCGACTCCGATGAGTCCGAGCCGTAGACTTCTTCGGCCTTGAGCCGCGCCAGCTCTTCGAGCACTTGGGTCTGGTGGACAAGACACCGCATCTGTGTCGTGACTGCCTCCCAGAGTCCGACTAACAACTCCGAGATCTTCCGGAGGGCCCTCGCCCACTCCGGAGTCGACCCGCTCGAGCCGCTTGGCCCGGCCTCCGCTCCACCCTCCGTACGCACCTTCTTCGCTGGTCTTTCCGTCACCTCGACCACGACCCGCTTCTTCCGCTTCTCCGGCCTCTCCACCCCGGGTCGCTCGCACTTGGCCTTCGCCTCGCGGCACTCCATGCACGAAGTCGATTTTCCGGGCCCGAGCTGGCACTCGAGCCCGCGGTCCTCACATCTCCGGCACGCAGGAGGCCCGCTCCGCGCCTTCTCCTTCCCCTTGCCCTTACTCTGCTGTGCGGCCACCTCCGCCGCCTGGTCGATGGTCAGCCTCGGACCAACGTCTGACGAAGAAGTACTTACCTTTTGTTTTGCGGCTTCCTCCGCCGCCTTCCGTTCCTCCGCTGCCTTTCGCGCCTCCTCTGCCTTTCGCGCTGCCTCTACCTCCGCCCTCTTCTTCGCTGCTTCCTCTTCGGCCTTCCTCCGTGCATCCTCCTCCTTCTGCGCTTTTGCCCTCCGTCTCCGCTCCGCCGCCTTCACGTTCCACAAGTTGTCATCATCGTCCTCGCACTCCGCGAGGCGGGCATCATCCCACTCCTGAATGTTGGCGATTTGTTCGGACATGGTAGTGATGGGTCAAAGATGAGGAGTAACCTGGGGCCTGCCGGACTTATAAATTCGGAGAACAATGAAATTCGAATTCCGCCACTCCGTATTGTCCATCAGCTAAACGGCCTTCAGGGGTTCAGGCCTAAGAAGGGGATACTGTCACATACTGGTCCAACTCCGGTACTCCAGTGTCATCTCCGACACATCTCCGGCGCGATATCCATGATACCCTTTCACCTAGTTTCTTGAACATTCGATTCATAGATTCTTCTAGTTAGTTCTACTCCTGCTCCTCCGGTATCTGTTTCCCGAACTCCGTCTTACTCATCCAATTACTTATCCTTATTCATACCTTATGAATCTCCTCCGTTCCGTTACTAATCCAGTGCAACTCCGTAGTATAAATACTGTACTTCCGATCTGTACATTCTCCAGTTTGAATATCAACTTAGTCTCCTCTAGACAACTCTGACTTCGAGCTTAGTGCTCATCTGATCCCTGACCCCGAGGATAGCGAGTACAAGGGCGTGACACATAAGTCCTGCGCCGAAAATCCTCGCCCACTCCATTTCACCCTTCTCCTCCTCGCCCTCCCTCTGCTACTTCGTTCCGGACCTCGTCGGACTTGTCCGGAGGAACCGGACTTAACAAGGACAAGAAATTAGTCATTCCCCTTATAGTATCTGCCCCTACGAAGTTAGAGTGTGAAGAAGATAGCCCTGACCTTCTCCTTTCACCTACCCCCAACCTGAATGACTGCAGCCCAGAACTAAGTATCATAGACAGAGATCAGTTACCACTACATTGGCTACCCTTGGAAGAAGAGAGGGGATTCTACACTTTAGCTTCAATAGGACAGGCCAGTTTTTATAGCTGGCCTTTTAATCTCCCCTGCAGAAGATCACTTTCTGGCTGGTCTCATTACAAGATTGAAGACACACCAGCACCATCAAGGAAAAAACAGTGCCAACAATACCAGCAGAAGATAAAGAGAGGAATAGAAAGGAAAAGTAGGATAAGACTAAGAAATATACCAGCAAAATTGTACAAATATTGAATGCAATTATTTGTCATCTACCTTATTTTTTGCCTGATCTTTTACATCATCACAAACTACTTCATTAGGTGGATTTCCAAATATGCAACAGATTTCCAAATACCAACCCTATTTATAGCAAATTGGACAAGAACCTTTAGAATTCCCTATTCAGCATTCATAGGAGTAGTCCCAGCCACAGGAGCAACATCAAAAGGGTGGACATTTGAAGAACATCTCTGCAACCACCAACACTAAATGATCTTTAAGATCATTCTCACAACAATTGTAGGAATCTTTTTGATAATTGTTAGAGTACTTTGCTGGATAATCAAGCTAGTTGTTGAATGAAACACCCCCATTGTCATATGCTGTTCCTACTCCGGAACTCTGCATCCAACTCCTTGACAACTCTGGAGTGATCTCCTCCGTTCGTGTGTGTAGGATCTCTGGACCCATGTGACTTTTCCTTTTATGTTCATTTTTGTTCTCTGATTGGCTGTGCCTGTCCATTTTGTTGGATCTTCGTTCTTAGATGTGCAGTCTGGCATATCACATCTCCAGTGCACTGCTCTGAGTTTCTCATTCCCGTCTTACTTATCATCCCGTTCTGCAGTTACTCCATTAGTAATGCAATACAACTCCAGTAGTATAAATATCATAGTTACTTCACTGTACACTCCTCAGTCTGAATATCGATTTGGATAACTTTGGTTGTCTCCTCCCTTCCCTCACATCCCTCCTTCAAAGAGTCGAACCTATGCAAGGTGCGACACATAAGTCCTGCGCTGAGACTCACCCCTCTGCTCTGCTACTCCGCTCCTACTCCTGTGCCCATGGACTTCCTTCTGGAGGACCGGAGTGACTGATCTTAACACCCATTCTCATAGTAGTACATATCTACAAGACAGAGGAAAATCCATTTAGAATAAGCTTCAGAATAGTAAGCTCTACTAAGGCATCTAGAAATAACTAGAGATACCATGGAGGGTGATATAATGAAAACAATTGGCATATCTCAAGAAGGGCAGTGTCACATACCACTTCAACTCCAGTACTCCAGTACTCTCCAGCATGATCTCCAGTATAATCTCTAGTATAATCTCCTAGATATCTCTTATCTCATCTCTCATATTCCCGATTCATATGATCTCCTTCAGTTATTCTCATTTTTAGTTCCTTCAAGCAGGTGTCTTGCTTAGTGTGATAGCCTGACATCTGTCTCTGACCTGTCCTGGACCCATCTTGGACATCTGTCTCTGACTTGTCTCCAACCTGTTTTGGGCATGTCCCCAATCTGTCTCCAACTTTGATATATTATTACTCATTCTGTTTCATCTTTGACAACCTGTCACATTCTGTTACTAATCCATCTGGACTCTGTAGTATAAATATGGTACTCCAACTTGTACATACTTTAGTTTGAATATCAAATTAGTCTCCTTCTCACATTTCTGACCTTAAGCTCTACACTCATCTGACCTCTGACTCTGAGGATAATGAGTACAAGGGTGTGACACATAAGTCCTGCACCAAACATCCTCACCCCCTCTGTTTCACCCATCCTTTCCTCACCCTCCTATTGCAACTCCATTCTGGACATTGTTAGACTTGTTCAGAGGACCCAGACTTGACAGGCAGAGTCAGAAGCAGATGACAATGTCACTATTGCCACCTTTGATTAATTATGGCATTATCCAAACACCTCACTAATGTGCTGGATGTATTGGCAAATTCCTTGAAGCAAGAATTATTTCAATTAGGAATTTATTTGAAAGATAACCTCAGTATAAAAGACCACACCATGGATTGCTTATCTAGGGATAATGAACAAATGAGGGAAGAATTAAAACAAATGGAGGAACAGATTAAATTGAAATCTGGATCTTCTACTCACATTATGAAAATTGTGGCAGACCCTAGAGAGTGTGATGGAACACAAGGAAGAAAGTTTGAGGAATGGTGGATGAAAGCCCAGGTTTGGAGAAATGAAAACCTTGATACACTCTGAGGAGAAGTGGGAGTAAAAGCCATTCTTTCACAAATGACAAAAGAAGATGACAGAGCATTCACATGAGCACATCTCAATAAGATCCTAAAAGGGGACACAACTGATTGGAATGAATTCAAATGGCTAGTTGAACTTCATTTCCACCTCACTAATGAAAGAGAATGGGCTAGACAACAATTAGAAAATCTGAAGCAGGGAGACAAAATGACTATCACTTAATACTTTGTTAAGCTCAAAAACTACCTCTCATTTGCAGATTACAATGCAGATCAAGTAATGCAGATCTTAGAACAAAACATGAATCAAGATATGATCAAATACCTCTTTATGAGAGATGATTAATATATAAACTGTGCCACTTTTATAAAAAAGGCCAAGGAATACAGTGAACACCAAGAACTTCTTGATTTCATCAAAAGAGGAACAGCAGATCAAATCTCAAAACCTTACTGAGATTCAAATGCAATGGACATAAATGCAGTACAAAAGGGGATAGGAAGCAAAAGACCCCTTAAGTGTTTCAACTACAAAGGACCACATGTTGCTTCTAAATGTCCTAAACCAAAAAAGGTATATAATAAATGCAAATTTCTCAAAGAAGGCCATGCTAAATGGTGCACAACTGGTTGTCCATCCCAAAACATTTAAGAAATGAGTTGAAATATCTCTTCTATGCCTGAGAGTCCATCTAAGGACAAGGGCAAAGGACAGGATTGAAACAAGTCCATAGCAGGTATGAATTTTAATGAAGCTTGTGCCTGGTTCCAAGATTACAAAATAATTGCCTCTAAATTGGAAAAAGATTAGGGCAACCCATTAAGTTTGGAAAGGTGGAAAGCTTCAATTGATTTGCTATTCTGGAAATAGAAGAAGATTTATCTTTGCCATCATGTAGATCTCATTTAAATAATGAGCTTGGCTAGGATGTAACACTGGTGCTTGATTTACATATACCAAATGAAAAAGAAGTATTCCTAGAAGTAGTAGAGATTTGAAGCTTGAAGACTTTGACTCCCATAAATGATCAAAAACAACATGACATAAGAATAATATATCTGAATTTATTAGAGACAGATCTAGATGAACTGTTATCTGAAATAAAAAGCCCAATACTTAGAACTTTCATTTTCTGAGAATAATTAACCCAAAAAAGGATATAGTCCTACCAATTAAAATAATGCCTAAAATCAATATCCCTTTCACCAAAACATCTGCCCTCCTAGATTCTGGCACCAATGTGGTCTTCATTGATCAACAATTTGCCCAGTGTCTTCAACTTCCTTTAACCCCTTTAAAACATCCAATTCCTATGTATAATGCAGATGGAATCTTAAATGCTGCCAGAAAAATAATGCATAACTGTCAGCTTGTTATGGAATATGAAGGTCATCATGAGAAATTGATAGCTAAGGTCACTGATCTAGGAAAGTTTGAGTTTATTCTGGAATATGAGTGGTTACAGTGCCACAACCTGGAAATAGATTGGACTACTGGAAAGATTAGATTGACAAGATGTCCCCAGCATTATTGAAATCTTCAATAAGGTGATTTCACTTCAAGCAAGTTTTTACAAATGCTATACAAAGAGTTGCATGATCAATTGTATCAAGTATACCATTGGATCCATGCATAAGAACACAAACAGGAAGAGGATAAGGTTCTGGAATGAGTCCAACCAGAAGAGACTCCACCAGAACAATTAGTTCCAAAAGAATATTATGACTATCTCATGGTTTTCTCAAAGAAGGATTCCAAGAGAATACTGTTAAGAAAACCCTAGGACCATGCTATAGAATTAGAAGATAACTTTAAACCTCAAAAAGGAAGAATTATTCCTTTGTCCATTAATGAACAGAAAGAAGTTACTGCATTTCTAGACAAACAATTGCAGAAAGACTATATCCATCCATTAAAATCTTTGCAAACCTCACCTGTATTCTTTATATCCAAAAAGGATGGTGGAAAAAGAATGGTACAGGATTACTGATATCTAAATAAACATACCATCAAGAATAACTACCTGTTACCCCTTATATTACAATTAGTTGATAAACTCAAAGATGTTAAATTATTCACAAAAATGGATCTAAGATGGGGATACAATAACATTCAAATCAAAGAGGGAGATGAGTGGAAAGCTGCTTTTGTGTGCTTTTGGGGAGCATATGAACCCCTCATGATATATTTCAGACTATGCAATTCCCCTGCTATGTTTCAAGCAATAATGAATGAAATCTTTGCCAACATGGATGATGGGGTGGTAGTTTATATAGATGATTTGCTAATCTTCACCAAGACTAAAGATCTGATAGAACATAATTGAATTGTGAAAGAAGTACTCTGAAGACCAAAGAAGAATGATCTCTTTGTAAAAGCTCCTAAATGTTGCTTTTGTATCACAGTAGTAGATTTTCTAGGCATGATTGTGGGAAAGAATGGCATTTCTATGGACCCAAAGAAGGTGGAGGTGATAACCCAATGGCCCATTCCCAAGAATCTCAAAGGAGTAAAAAGCTTTCTAGGATTAGCTAACTTCTATTGATGATTCATCACCAACTTTTCTCAAGTGGCTAGACCACTTAATGACTTATTAAAGAAAGAAGTTCCATTTGAATGGGGCTCAGATCAACAAGACACATTTGACACACTCAAAAATGCTTTCATAACTGCCCCTATCCTAGCATATCCAGATATAGATCGCAAATTTTATCTAGAAGCCAACACTTTGGATTACACCATAGGAGCAGTGCTCTTTATCAAGAAAAATGACAAATGGCATCCTGTCACATATGCTTCTCATAGCATGCAATCTGCCAAACAGAATTACCCCATCTTAGATAAGGAAATGCTTTCAGTGATTAGGGCATTGGAGAAATGGAGACATTCTCTCAAAGGAGCTAGATTTCCTGTGGAAGTCTGGAATGATCATCAGAATCTCTAGTGGTATCAGACAAGACAAGATCTCAATCATTGACAAGCCAGATGGGCACAATACAGTGACTCAAAAAAGTGTCCCAATGTTGGTACTTGATAAATTGCCAGTGATAGAGATCAAACAAGGCCAAACACCTGCATAAGCAAAGGTAGTACTTACTCTAGGCTTCCTAACCCAACTTGGATCATATGATTTGGTTGTCATGCCATTGAGCTATGCCCATTTTAAAATGACATGTCATTGAAACACATATTTAAGCATCATGTTGTAATTGATTATTTAGTAAATAACATAAGAATATGACAGCTTCTGATGGATGCTATGCCTTAACCCTAATTGGTGATGTAAATGACATAATTCTGAGATGTATAAATAATACACAATCCACTTAGATAATCAATATCATCATGAAAGCTATTTCTGTGATGATTCTTGCCGTCTTGTATACAGTCTCTGGTAGACTCTTCATCATAATGGACTTAGCATGCACTTTTTGCTTGATTTTATCTTATTGTTTCATAACTAATCTGATCATGCTTATCTTCTGCTCTTCTTCCTGATCAGATCTATCTCCATTTGACTATTCTTTACCATGGTAATCACCATGTCCTTCTAGATTTCTAATGCATGTAGCCAATACCCTTTTAATCACTGAGTGATTCTTTTCATTTCCATGCTATGCATGGCTATGGCACAGCCCAGTTCATTACTGCTGCTGTGGTTTCTCTTCCATTTGATCTGCCACCCACAGTATTAAACATGTTATTCATTTCTGCTCCCCTCAGCCCTAGAGGCTGTGGTATGCCTTTATCACTATTGGATAGCTACAACACAGACTCTTACCTTAGTCACACCCCTACTGCATAGGCATAGCATTCTACCTAATCAGGTATTAGGGTTAGACAAACATGTACAAATAGTATAGTAGTATATAAACCCCAAGGATGATGCTGGATAGATCCCCAGTCTAGTCTCTTGGTTTACATCTGAACTCAACTACTTAAGCCTCAAGCCCCTTAAACTCTCTACTAACCATAGCAAGTTAGTACTCTCCTTCTCTTTTTAACTGATAGTTAGTGGTAGAGCCAGTTCAAGTTCTCCCTTGTGGGTTCAGCTGCTTCATTAGACTAGACTCTTATCTCTTCTAGTGACCCCCTCTACTACAGCAACATCAGTACTAATAAGTGCTAGTGTCCTTCCCCCAGTTCCACCACTCCCTTTGTCCCTTCATTGTTGGTCGCCAACAGGCAGAGCCAAGAGAAGGGCAAGAACAGGCCACACAGGTCCTGGATGGTGGGAACAGATCCATCTTGCTGGCAACTGCCTTCTTGAGAGAGTTAGAAGGTTCTTTACCCAGATTCCCCCATTGGGACTTGATTGTGAGAGATATAATCAACAAAGATCTGAGATCAGAGAATGACTGTGAAGAGAGTACATTGCCAGCCATCAACTTGAAGGAAGAGGACATAGTCATCCCCCTTACCACATCCACCCTTACAAAGTTTGAAAGAGAGTCAGAGTCCTCCAACCTTCTTCTTCTACCTACCCCCGACCTGAATGACTGCAGCCCAGGACCAAGCATTATAGACACCATAGATCAGTCACCTCTGCATTGGCTGCCCTCAGAAGAAGAGAGGGCATTTTATGCTTTAGCTTTGACAGTTCAGACAAATTTTTATAGCCAAACCTTTAATCTCCCCAAATGCTGCCTATCTAAAGGGTGGTTCAATTATGAAGGAAGCCCTGCACTGCCACTGCCTAGAAAAAGGCAAAGAAGGCAATATCAGCAGGAGATAAAAAGGAGAATAGAAAGAGAAAGTAGGATCAGACTACAAAATATCCCTCCAAAGTCGTACAAATATTGAATGCAATTATTTGACACTTGCCTCTTCTTTTGCCTGACATTTTACATCATTACAATCTACTTTCTTAGATGGATTGCCAAATACACCACAGACTCACAAGTCCCAATCCTCTTTGTAGAAAATCAAAGCAGGACTTTTCACACACCTTACTTCGCATTTGTGGGAGTAGTATCTACAACTAATGCCATCTCAGACAGTTGGATCTTTGGAGAAGGACTCCAACAATGACACAACTATCAAAACCACTAGATGATCTCAATGTTTGAACTCATCTTAGCCACAATCATAGGAATTTTCCTAGTAACCATCATCATAATTTGCTGGATCATCAAACAAGTTGTTGAACAAAACACTCCCATACTCGCTGTAGTACATGTTTATAAAACTGAGGAAAATCCATTTGGAATAAGTTTCGGCATTGTCAGCCTGACAAAAGCCTCTGGAGACAATTGGAGATATTGTGAAGGTTGGTATAATGAAAATAATTGGCATATTCCCCAATTAGTCAGAAGATGAAGACGATAATGCCACTGTAGCCACATTTGATTAAATCATGTCACTACCTAAACACCTTTCCCATGCACTGAATGCATTAGCCGGCTCATCCAAAAATGATCTATCCCAATTAGGGATTCATTTAAAGGACTTCCTTAATATCCAAAGTATGGCTATGGAGCAGATATTACAAGAAAATAAAAAGCTCTG
>JBBPUB010000323.1:0-17888 GCA_038094415.1 Xerocomus alliaceus | reverse complement strand
TGATTGTCTGTCTGTTTGAGGGTGAAACACGGTGCTAAGCTTGGTTTCAATAGATAGGGCTTTGTTGATTTCCATCATTACTCGTGCAGCAAATTGTGGTCCTCTATCTGAAACAATCGAGGATGGAAGACCATGATGCTTCCATACGTGATTAAGAAACAATCATGCCATATCTAGGGCACTACACTGCTTAGTGCAAGGGATCAATTCGACTTCTTTTGAAAATCGATCTACAACTGTAAGAATAGAATCGAATGATCTAGATCTTGGAAGATCAGTGATGAAATCTGCGGAAATATGACTCCAGGGTTTCTCTGGGATTGGTAAAGGTTGTAATAACCCACTAGGGGCCTTATTGGTTCCTTTGAATCTTTGACATCATTCACAATGAGTGACGTATTCTTTTACGAATGTGGATATTCCCGGCCACCAATAGAATCTGGAAATTAATTCCAAAGTCTTCTCGTATCCAGGGTGACCTGCTATCGGGGAATCATGGTATAATCTGAGAATGTCCATCTTGATCAAGGCAGAGTCTGGTACGTATATGCAGCCTTGTGGATTATGCAACAAGCCATCTTCTCCTTTGAGTAAAAAGTGTTTTCTGCCCAGATGTATGGTATCTTTCTCTGTAAGCTTGCAAAGCTCATTGAATATAGATTTATTAAGTCGTTCGCCTTCATCGGAGATGAGAACTGGAGTATCTTGCTCCATAGATCCAATCTGCTCTGGCGGAATGACTAACACTCCTTTGTTGTCCTGGTCAACTACAATTGCGTGATCTTCTCGTCTAGAGAGTGTGTCGGCCTTTCCCATGATAGCTCCGGGCTTATGAATCCATTTCAAATGGAAACAAGATAGATACTGCGCCCATCTAGCTTGTCTTCGATTAAGATCTTGCCTCATCTGATACCATTGAAGATTCTGGTGATCATTCCAGACTTCCACTGGAAATCTAGATCCTTTGAGATAATGTCTCCATTCTTCTAAGGATCTTATGACCGAAAGCATTTCTTTATCTGAGATAGGGTAATTTCGTTCGGCAGGTTGCATGCTATGAGAAGTGTAAGTGACGGGATGCCATTTGTCATCTTTCTTTATGGAGAGCACTGCTCCTGTGGCATAATCTGAAGCATCGGCTTCTAAACGAAATTCACAGTCTATATCAGAATAGGCTAAAACTGGAGCCGTTATAAATGACTTCTTAAGCATTTCAAATGCTTCTTGCTGTTCTGGACCCCATTCAAATGGAGTTTCCTTCTTTAGTAAGTCATTCAGTGGTCTAGCCACTTTTGAGAAATCGTGAATGAATCTTCGATAGAAGTTTGCCAATCCTAAGAAGCTTCTAACTCCTTTGACATTGGAGGGAATGGGCCATTGCGTAATAGCCTCTACCTTCTTTGGATTCATAGAAATGCCGTTCTTTCCCACAATCATGCCAAGAAAATCTACTTCTGTGACACGAAAGCAACATTTGGGGGCTTTCACAAAGAGATCATTCTCTCTTAATCATCGTAGTACTTCCAGCACAACTCAATCGTGTTCTTCTTGATTGTCTGTTTTTGTGAAAATTAATAGATCGTCGATGTAAACTACTACCACGTCATCCATATCGGCAAAGATTTCATTCATCATCACTTGGAATGTGGCAGGAGAATTGCATAATCTGAAATACATCACGAGAGGTTCGTATGCCCCTCTGAAGCACACGAAGGCGGCCTTCCATTCATCTCCCTCTTTGATGTGTATATTATTGTATCCCCATCATAGATCCATTTTGATAAATAACTTGGCGTCCTTTAACTTGTCTACAAGCTGTGAAATCAATGGGAGAGGATAATTATTTTTGATGGTGTGCTCATTGAGATATCAGTAATCTTGTACCATTCATTTTCCACCGTCTTTCTTTGGGACAAAGAATATAGGTGATGTTTGCAGGGACTTGGATGGACAGATGTATCCTTTCTGCATTTGTTCATCCAGGAATGCAGTTACTTCTTCCTGTTCATTCAATGATAAGGGAATTATCCTTCCTTTCCGAGGTTTAAAGTCGTCATGCAACTCTATTGCATGATCCCACAGTTTTTGTAAGGGCATTCACTTAGAATCCTTTTTGGAAAATACCGTAAGATAATCATGGTATTCCTTCAGAACTAATTGTTCAGGGGGTATTTCTTTCGGTTGAACTTTCTCAAGTATTTTCTGTTGTTCATCGTTCCTTTCTAAGGAATTAATCCAATGATACACATTGTAACTTTGATCTAGCTGTTCCTTTCGAAGCATCTGTAAAAACTTGCTTGGGGTGGAATCACCTTATTGGAGATTTCGACAATGCTGGGGACATCTCGTCAATCTAACTGATCCAGTAGTCCAATCTATATCAGGGTTGTGGCGCTGTAACCACTCATACCCCAGAATAAATTCGAACTTTCCTAAGTTGGTGACCTCTGCTGTCAATTTCTCATGATGACCTTCATATTCCATAACAAGCTGACAGTTATGCGTTATTTTTCCAGCAGCATTTAATGTACCATTGGCATTATACACTGCTATTGGGTGTTTTAAAGGGGTTAAGGGTAGATGAAGACGCTGTGCAAATTTTTGATCAATGAAGATTGCATTTGCTCCAGAGTCTAGGAGGGTGGATGTTTTCTTGAAAGGTATATTTAGTTTCAGGGTAATCTTTATCGGTAGAACTATGTCCTTCTGTGGATTTAGAGTTCTTAGGAAATGAAACTCCGTCTCTTTTGACTCAGGTAGTAGATCATCAAGATCTTTTTCTGTCAAATTTGGATACATGGTTTGAACATCATGTTGTTTTTGTTCAGGGGTGGGAGTAGAAGTTTCCATACTTCGTGTCTCCACTACTTCTGGGAAAACTTTATCTTTCTTGGTTATATGCGAATCAAGCACCAGTGTTTCGTCCCAGCCGAGCTCATCATCTAGATGAGACCCACATGACGGCAAAGATAAAGTTTCTTCTATTTCCAGAATAGCATATCGGTTTGGGCTTCCTCCTTTCCCAGATCTAGGGGGTTGCCCTAATCTTTTCCCTTTTTGGAAATCGTCTCATAGTCCTGAAACCAGGCATGGGCTTCTTCGAAACCCATTCCTGAAATAGACTTACTCCAATCTCTTTCTTTTCCTTTCAAGGGTTTCGGATCTTCCGGTCCTTCTTCCGAGTTCATTTCTCGGATATTGCGAGAAGGTCTTCCTGTGGCGCACCATTTAGCATGTCCTCCTCTGAGGAATTTACATTTTTCACATGCCTTTTTGGGTTTTGGACATTTTGATGCCACATGGGGTCCTTGACAATTAAAGCATTTCAAGGGACGAGATCCTTGTCCTTTCTGAATGGCATCTACATCCATGGCGTTTGGGTCTTTTTGCAGGTCTGGAGATTCGATCAGCAGTTCCACGTCGAATGAATCCTAATAACTCCTGTCTTTCTCCATATTCTTTTACTTTGGCCATGAAGGTGGCACATTCATTATACTGTCCATCTCGTAAGAAAAGGTATTTGACCATATCTTGATTCATGTTTCATTCCATGATTTGTAAGATATGGTCTCTGTCGTATTCGGCTGTTGCTAGGTAATTTTCTAGTTTGATGAGATATTGGGCTACCGTCATTTTGTTGGTCTGTTTCAGATTCTCGATCTGATGTCTAGCCCATCTTTTTTCATTGGTCAAGCAGAAGTGAAGCTCAATAAGCTTCTTGAATTCGGGCCAATCTGTTTCATCCCCTTTTAGGATTTTATTAAGATGGGCACGTGCGAATGCTCCAGCATCACCTTTGGTCATTCGTGACAATATCGCTTTTACTCCCACTTCTCCTTTTAGAACTCCTAAATTTTCCTGCCTCCATACTTGGGCTTTCATCCACCATTCTTCGAACTTCCTTCCTCATGTACTGTCGTACTCTCCTGGATCTGCTATGATCTTGGTGATTCGCGGTTCTCCACCTCCAGAGGAAGAGGGACCCGCTTTTACTTGTTCCTCCATTTCTTTGAGGTCATCTTGTAGTTTCCTATTTTCACATAATATCTGTTCCATAGCCCTGCCATAAATATCGAGATAGTCTTTGAGATGAATCCCTAATTGGGATAACTCATTCTTTGATGAAGTGGCTAGTGCATCTAGTGCGTTGGAGAGGTGCTCAGGTAATGCCATCTTTAATCAAATGCGGTGATAGTGGCGTTGTCATCTTCCCGATCTGATCTTACTAATTCTGGAACGTGCCAGTCGTTTTCATTAAACCAACCTCCACAGTATCTCCAATTATCTCCGAAGGCTTTCGTCGGGCTTACTATGCTGAAGCTTATTCCAAAAGGGTTTTCTTCGGTCTTATAGGTGTGTATTACAGTGAGTATGGGAGCGTTTCAATCAACAACAAGTTTTATGATCCAACAGGTTATGAGGGTGCAGATTAGGAAAAGTCCGATGAATGTGGCTAGGATGAGCTCAATTGTTGAGATCATTAATAGTGTTGGCAGTTATGGGGGCGTTGTTGGAGTCCTTCTCCAAAGATCCAACTGTCTGAGGTTGCATTTGTTGTGGGGACTACTCCTATGAAAGTGGAGTAAGGCGTGCAGAAAGTTCTACTTCTGTTTTCGACAAAGAGAATTGGTACTTGAGAGTCTGTTGCGTATTTGGCAATCCACCTAAGGAAGTAGATTGTGATGATGTAAAAGGTCAGACTAAAAAGGAGAAGAATGACAATTAATTGCATTCAATATTTGTAAGAGCGTGGTGGTATATCTCGTAACCCGATCCTACTTCCTCTTTCTATTCCCCTTTTTATCTTCTACTGATACTGCCAGCGTTGCCTTTTCTTAGGCGGTGGTGGTGCTGCAGGTGCTTCTTCAAACTCGTACTCCGACCAGCCTTCCGATCTTCTTCTTTTGGGAAGGTTGAATGTCCGACTATAGAAATCGGCCTGTACTGTCGAAGCTAAAGCGTAAAATCCCCTCTCTTCTTCTGAGGGCAGCCGATGCAGTGGTGACCGATCAGCATCATCTATAATACTCGGACCTGGGCTGCAGTCATTTGGGTCATGTGACAATCCTTGCCATCTCGAATACAGTCTCTGGTAGACTCTTCATCGCAACGGACTTAGCATATACTTTTTGCTGGATCTTATCTTATCATTTCATGACTAATCTGATTGTGCTTATCTTCTGCTCTTCTTACCGATCAGATCTATCTCCATTTGGCTATTCTTTGACATGGTCATTACTATGTCCCTTCTAGACTTCTACAGCGTGTAGACAACGCTCTTTTAATCACTGCATGATTCCTTTCATTTCTGTGCTGTGCATGGCTATGACACAGCCCAGTTCATTACTGCTGCTGCAGCTTCTCTTCCATTTGATCTGCCACCCACAGTATCAAAACGTGTTATTCATTTCTGCTCCCCTTAGCCCCAGAGGTTGTGGTACGTCTTTATTGCTATTGGATAGCTACAACATGGACTCGTACCTTAGTTGCTGCACTACTGCATAGGCATAGCATTCTACCTAATCAGGTATTAGGGTTAGACAAACATGTATAAATAGATAGTAGTATATAAACCCCAAGGATGACGCTGGGTAGATCCCCAGTCTAGTCTCTTGGTTTTCTCCAGAACTCAACTACTAAGCCACTCCACCACCTCAACTCTTTCCTCAACAGAACAAGTTAGTAGTTCCCATTCTTTTTACTAATAGTTATAGTAGAGCTGGTTCAAGTTCCCTTTGGGTTCTGCCGTTTCAACTACTAGATGATCTTAAAGTTTGAGCTCATCCTTGCCACCCTACTCGGAATATTTCTCATCTGCACCATCGTAATTTGCTGGATCATAAAGCTCGTTGTAGATTGAAATGCCCCCATACTCGCAGTAGTACACGCATACAGAACTGAAGAAAACCCTTTCAGAATAAGCTTTGGCATCGTAAGCCCAACTAAAGCCTCCAGAGATAATTGGAGATACTGCAGAGGTTGGTTTAACGAGAACGACTGGCACATTCCAGATTTGATAAGATCAAATCAGGAAGATGACAACGCTACCATCGCCGCCTTTGATTAAATAATCATGGCATTACCTGAGCATCTATCTCAGGTGCTTAATGTGCTTGCCAGTTCATCCAAGAATGAGCTATCCCAGTTGGAAATTCATCTCAAAGAATATCTCGATATACATAGCTGGGCTATGGAGCAAATATTACATGAAAATCGAAAACTGCGAGAAGATATAGAGGAGATGGAAGAGCAAGTCAAGGCTGGGCCTTCCTCTAGTGGAGGCACTTGTATCACTAAAATCATAGCAGATCCAGAAGAGTACAACGGAACCAGAGGAAGAAAGTTCAAGGAATGGTGGACAAAAGCTCAAGTATGGCGACAAGAGAATATTGGTGTACTCCACAGAGAAGCCAGAGTTAAAGCCATACTGTTGCAAATGATGAAAGGAGATGCAGAAGCATTTGCACGTGCCCATCTGAATAAAATTCTAAAAGGGGATGAAACAGATTGGCCTGAATTCAAGAAGCTTATCGAGCTTCATTTCTGCTTAACCAATGAAAAGAAATGGGCTAGATGTCAGATCGAGAATCTGAAACAAATCGATAAGATGATGATAGCCCAATACCTCATTAAGCTGGAAAATTATCTAGCGACAGCCAAATACGATGGAGATCATATCTTGCAGATCATGGAAAGAAACATGAATCAAGATATGGTCAAATATCTTTTCTTACGAGATGGTCGATACAAAGAATGTGCCACTTTCATGGCCAAAGTCAAAGAATACGGAGAAAGACAGGAACTGTTGGGATTCATTAGACATGGAACTGCCAATCGAATCTCCAGACCTGCAAAAGATCTGAATGCCATGGATGTAGATGCCATTCAAAAGGGAACTCGACCCTTGAAATGTTTTAATTGCCAAGGGCCCCATGTTGCATCAAAGTGCCCTAAACTCAAAAAGGCATGTGAAAAATGCAAATTCCTCGGAGGAGGACATGCTAAGTGGTGCGCTATGGGACGACCCTCTCAAAATATCTGAGAAATGAACTCAGAAGAAGAGACGATGAACAAGAAACCCCAGAAAGGAAAAGAAAGAGATTAGAGTAAGTCTATTGCAGGAATGGGCTTCGATGAAGCTCATGCCTGGTTCCAGGATTATGAAACCATTTCCAAGAAGGGAAAAGATTAGGGCAACCCCCTAGATCTGGGAAAGGAGGAAGCCCGAACCGATACGCTATTCTGGAAATAGAAGAAACTTTATCTTTGCCGTCATGTAGGTCTCATCTAGATGATGAGCTTGGCCGGGACATAACACTGGTGCTTAATTTGCATTATATAACCAAGAAAGAAAAAGTTTTCCCAGAAGTAGTGGAGATAAGAAGTATGGAGACTTCTACTCCCACCCCTGAACAGAAAAGACATGACATTCGGACTATGTATCCGAATTTGACAGAAGCAGATCTTGACGATCTGATGTCTGATTCAAAAGAAGAAGAATTTCACTTCCTAAGAACTCTAAATCTCCAGAAGGATATAGTTCTTCCAATAAAGATCACCCTGAAACTAAATATACCTTTCACTAAAACATCTGCCCTCCTAGACTCTGGAGCAAATGCGATCTTCATTGATCAAAGTTTTGCACAGCGTCTTCATTTACCTTTAACCCCTTTAAGACACCCTATAGTGGTGTATAACACCAATGGTACCCTAAATGCTGCTGGAAAGATAATGCATAATTGTCAGCTTGTTATGGAATATGAAGGTCATCATGAGAAATTGACAGCAGAGGTCACTGATTTAGGAAAGTTCAAGTTTATTCTGGGATATGAGTGGTTACAGCGCCACAACCCTGATATAGACTGGACAACTGGATCAGTTAGATTGACGAGATGTTTCCAGCACTGTTGAAATCTCCAATAAGGTGATTCCACCCCAAGCAAGTTTTTACAGATGCTTTGAAAAGAACAGCTAGATTAGAGCTATAACGTGTATCATTGGATAAATTCCTTAGAAAGGAATCAGGAACAAGGAAAAGTACTCGAGAGAGTTCAACCGAAAGAGATTCCCCCTGAACAACTAGTTCTGAAAGAATATCATGACTATCTCATGGTATTTTCCAAAAAGGACTCTGAGAGAATGCCTTTATGAAAGCCATGGGATCACGCAATTGAGTTGCAAGAAAATTTCAAACCCTAAAAAGGAAGGATCATCCCTTTATCCATAGATGAACAAGAGGAAGTTACCACATTCCTAGATGAACAAATCCAGAAAGGATACATTTGTCCTTCTAAATCCCCACAAACATCCCCTGTATTCTTTATTCCGAAGAAGGATGGTGGTAAATGAATGGTGCAGGATTACCAATATCTCAACGAACATACCTTCAAGAATAATTATCCACTTCTGCTAATCTCTCAGCTTGTGGACAAGCTGAAAGATGCCAAATTGTTCACAAAGATGGATCTTAGATGGGAATACAATAACGTACACATCAAAGAAGGAGATGAATGGAAAGCTGCCTTTGTATGCTTTCATGGAGCATATGAACCCCTTGTAATGTATTTCAGATTATGCAATTCTCCTGCCACATTCCAGGCCATGATGAATGAAATCTTTGCTGATATGGATGACATGGTAGTGGTTTACATTGATAATCTATTAATCTTCACGAAAATGGAAAATCAAGAAGAACACAATCAAATCATGCTGGAAGTATTACGACACCTAAAGGAGAATGACCTCTTTGTGAAAGCCCCCAAATGCCGCTTTCGTGTCACAGAAGTAGACTTTCTTGGCATGATTGTGGGAAAGAACAGCATTTCTATGGATCCAAAGAAGGTAGAGGCTATAACACAATGGCCCATTCCCTCCAACATCAAAGGAGTTAGAAGTTTCTTAGGCTTAGCCAACTTCTATCGTCGATTCATTTCCAATTTCTCTCAATTGGCTAGACCACTTAACGACCTCTTAAAGAAGGAAACCCCGTTTGAATGGGGTCTGTCACAGCAAAATGCATTTGAAATGCTTAAGAACTCTTTCATAACGGCTCCAGTTTTAGCCTACCCAGATATCGATTGTGAATTTCGTTTAGAAGCTGACACCTTGGACTACGCCACAGGAGCAGTGCTCTCTATTAAGAAAAATGACAAATGGCACCCTATCGCTTACACTTCTCACAGCATGCAACCCGCTGAGCGAAATTATCCCATCTCAGATAAAGAGATGCTCTCAGTTATACGATTCTTAGAAGAATGGAGACATTATCTTGAAGGAGCTAGATTTCCAGTGGAAGTCTGGAATGATCACCAGAATCTTCAATGGTATCAAACGAGACAAGATCTTAATTGAAGACAAGCAAGATGGGCACAATATTTATCTAGATTCAACCTGAAATGAATTCACAAGCCTGGAGCTACTATGGGAAAAGCCGATGCACTCTCTAGACAAGAAGATCATGCTATCAGCATCAATTAAGATAACAAAGGAGTATTAGTAATACTGCCGGAGCAGATTGGATCAATGGAGCAAGATACTCCAATTCTCATCTCCGATGAAGGCGAATGACTTAATAAATCTATATTCAATGAGCTTTGCAAGCTTATGGAGAAGGATACCATACATCTCAGCAGAAAACACTTTTTACTCAAAGGAGAAGATGGCTTGTTGCATGATCTGCAAGGCCGCATATACATACCTGATTCTGCCTTGATTAAGATGGACATTCTCAGACTGTATCACGATTCCCCCATAGCAGGTCATTCTGGATACAAGAAGACCTTGGAATTGATTTCCAGATTCTATTGGTGGCCCGGGGTATCCACTTTCATAAGAGATTATGTCAGTCATTGTGAAAGATGTCAACGTTTCAAAGGAACCAATAAAGCCCCTAGCAGGTTATTACAATCACTTCCTATTCCGGAAAGACCTTGGAGTCACATTTCCACAGATTTCATCACCGATCTTCCTAGATCAAGATCATTTGATTCTATCCTCACAGTCGTTGATCAATTTTCAAAAGAAGTTGAACTTATTCCATGCACCAAGCAGTGCAGTGCCCTGGATATGGCACGCTTGTTTCTGAATCACGTATGAAAGCATCACAGTCTTCCATCTTCTATTGTTTCAGATTGAGGACCACAATTTGCTGTGCAAGTAATGAAAGAAATCAATAAAGCCTTATCTATTGAAACCAAGCTTAGCACCACATTTCATCCACAAACAGATGGACAATCTGAGATTGTTAATAAAGAAGTTCAGAAGTTTCTGAGAATCTTTTGTTCAGAAAAACAAGATCAATGGGCCGATTGGCTAGCCGTTGCCCAGTTTTCCATTAATTCTAAACAACATGCTTCTACTAAAAAGACCCCCTTTGAAGTCACGCATTCTTATCACCCAAGAATGGGAATAGAACCACTTAAGATGGATAAAGCTCCTGCTGCAGTGAGATTTGCTGATGAGATGGCTACCACATTTGATCAAGTATGGCAGAACATGAAAGCAGCACAGGCACATCAGAAGAAGTATGCAGATCAATCTCGTAGCAATTCCCCAGGGTATAGTGTGGGCCAACAGGTTTGGCTATCCACAGAAAATCTTAAACTTACATGTGCTTCAAAGAAGCTTTCTGAAAGATGGCTAGATCCCTTTACCATTATGAAAATGATGGAAACCAATGCAGTGGAACTGAAACTTCCCCGATCCATGAGGATTCATCTGGTTGTTAATATCTCTCGCATTAAACCTTACAAGGAACGCCTAGAAGATCAGCCAATTGAATGGCCTGGTCCTGTCAAGGTAACCGAAGATAGAGATAACGAGTGGGAAGTTGATTTCATAGTGGACAGCAGATATCGGCATTGCCAACTGGAATATCTGGTACACTGGAAAGGTTATGACGAAACTGATAGAACATGGGAACCGCATTCCAACCTTACTAATGCCAAGGAGGCTATTTCCGACTTCTATAAGCAACATCCTTCGGCTCCATGAGTCCTTACCATTGAACCCGATCAGTTTCTTTTCCTATTTCAGAAATGTCCTGAAAACGTAACCACTGTCACAACTTATCGTCTTCCCTTCGATCATTTGGACAATGATCTTTAAGCAGGGGGTAGTGTGACAATCCTTGCCATCTTGTATAATGGTCTCTGGTAGACTCTTCATCGCAACGGACTTAGCGTATACTTTTCACTTGATCTTATCTTATCATTTCATGACTAATCTGATCATGCTTATCTTCTGCTCTTCTTCCTGATTAGATCTATCTCCATTTGGCTATTCTTTGCCACAGTTATTACCGTGTCCCTTCTGATCTTCTAACGCGTGTAGCCAACACCCTTTTAATCACTGTGTGATTCTTTTCATTTCCATGCTGTGCATGGCTATGGCACAGCCCAGTTCATTACTGCTGCTGGGGCTTCTCTTCCATTTGATCTGCCACCTGCAGTATCAAATGTGTTATTAATTTCTGCTCCCCTCAACCCTAGAGGCTGTGGTACGCTCTTTATGCCATTGGATGGCACAACCCTTAGCCCTAGAGGCTATATTGCTATTGGATAGCTACAACACGGACTCTTACCTTAGTTATGGCCCTACTGCATAGGCATAGCATTCTACCTAATCAGGTATTAGGGTTAGACACATATGTACAAATAGTAGAGTAGTATATAAACTCCAAGGACAACGCTGGGTAGATCCCCAGTCTAGTCTCTTGGTTTTCTCCAGAACTTGACTACTAAGCCACTCCACCGCCTCAACTCTTTCCTCAACAGAACGAGTTAGTAGTTCCCTTTACTTTTTAGCTGATAGTTGTAGTAGAGCCAGTTCAAATTCCCCATCGGGTTCTGCCATTTCAGAACGAGTTAGTAGCCTCTTCTATTCTTTAGCTGATAGTTGTAGTAGAGCCGGTTCAAGTTCCCCTACGGGTTCTGCCATTTCATTCTATGGATTCAAAAAAGGTTAAGGCCATAACTCAATGGCCCATTCCCTCAAATGTTAGAGGAGTAAGAAGCTTTTTAGGACTCGCAAACTTCTACCACCACTTCATTTCCAATTTCTCCCAAGTGGCTAGGCCATTTAACGATCTCTTAAAGAAAGAAGTCTTATTTGAATGGGGCTTAGCACAACAAGAAGCATTTGAGACGCTTAAGAATGCTTTCATATCTGCCCCTATTCTGGCATATCCAAATATAGATTGTGAATTTTGTTTAGAAGCCTATGCTTTGGATTACACCATAGGAGCTGTGCTCTCTATTAAGAAAGAAGACAAGTGACATCCCATTGCTTATGCTTCTCATAGCATGCAACCAGCAGAACAAAATTATCCCATCTTGGACAAGAAGATGCTCTTGGTAATATGATCACTGGAGGAATAGAGACATTATCTTGAAGGAGCTAGATTTCCAATGGAAGTCTGAAATGATCACCAAAACCTTTAGTGGTATCAAACAAGGCAAGATTTCAATCGCCACCAGACACAATGGGTGCAATATTTATCCCAATTTAATCTAAAATGGATCCATAAGCCTGGAGCTACCATGGGTAAGGCTAATGCACTCTCTAGATGAGAAGATCATGCTATCAGTATAGATCAAGATAACAAAGGAGTTCTGGTAATTCTGCTGATGTGACAATCCTTGCTGTCTCATATATGGTCTCTAGTAGACTCTTTATCATAACGAACTTAGCATATACTTTTTCGCTTGATCTTATCTTATTGTTTTATGACTAATCTGATTGTGCTTATCTTCTGCTCTTCTTCCTGATTAGATCTATCTCCATTTGGCTATTCTTTGACATGGTCATTACTGTGTTCTTCTAGACTTCTACCACATGTAGCCAACACTCTTTTAATCACCATGTGATTCTTTTTATTTCTGTGCTGTGCAAGGCTATGACACAGCCCAGTTCATTACCATTGCTGTGGCTTCTCTTCCATTTGATCTGCCACCTGCAGTATCAAACATGTTATTCATTTCCGCTCCCCTCAGCCCTAAAGGCTGTGGTACACCCTTATTGCTATTGGATAGCTACAACATGGACTTTTACTTTAGTAGTAGCCCTACTGTGTAGGCATAGCATTCTACCTAATCAGGTATTAGGGTTAGATAAACATGTACAAATAGATAGTAGTATATAAACCCCAAGAACAATGCTGGGTAGATCCTGTCTAGTCTCTTGGTCTTCACCTTGAGTATTCTAGTGGACGGAAGTCCTAGGCTCCCCACACACTGGGTTAACAGGCAGAGTCTCCCCTAACACAGGTGACTCATGGAGTTTTCCCTAACACGGACGACTCATTACTTTCTTTACTTTTCTTTTGATGCTTGGTGAATACACAGAAGGAAACCCAGAGTGGTGGCTCCCACTGCTGGAAACCCTAGAGTGCTATACCCAAGATCTACCACAAATCATTAGCAGTAGTATAATGATTACCAGGAAGTATTGTAGCTTAGTCCCATAATAGGATTAGTATAATATATCTTGGTCTTCTTCAGAGTCTTATATCTCTTGAAAGTACTATCTCAAGGACTGATTCCCCTAAGGCCAGGGACATATAGCCTAGAGCCCAGAGCTCATCTGAGTTGTCACTAACACCGTCTGACTCGCCACCACCTTTATTTTTTTACTGGGCTTTAGTCTTATCCATTCAAGCTTGCCCCTTGACTTTGGCCTAACCTGCTTAAGTCGTCACCCAAGCTTATCCTTTGTTGTTGTTAGCAGCTCTTAGCTGAAGAAGATAGGAACTGGAGTTTCTTAGGCATTATAGATTCTGCCGTTTTAGCTGGAGCAGATTGGAAGTATGGAGCTAGATACTCCACTTTTTATCTTTGATGAAGGCAAATGACTCAATAAATCTATATTCAATGAGCTTTGTAAGCTAACAGAAGGAGATACCATCTATCTTGGCAGAAAGCATTTTCTAATTAAAAAAGAAGATGGCTTGTTGCATGACCTGCAAGGCTGTATATATGTACCTGACTCTGCCCTGATCAAAATGGATATTCTTAGATTATTCCATGATTCCCTGATGGCTGGCCATGCTGGTTACAAAAAGACTTTGGAGTTGATCTTCCAATACTACTGGTGGCTAGGAGTCACCACATTTGTAAAAGATTACGTGAGCTGCTATGACAAGTTCCAATGGTTCAAAGGAACAAATAAACCTCCAAGTGGTCTTTTGATACCACTCACTTCCCCTGACACCCCTTGGAGCCACATATCTGCTGATTTCATAACTGATCTTCCTAAATCCTGCACTTTCAATGCTATTCTCACAGTCATTGATCATTTCTCCAAGGAGGTTGAACTCATTCTGTGCACCAAGCAATGCAGTGCCCTGGATATGGCACTTTTATTTTTAAACAACACTTGGAAGCATCATGGTCTTCCATCTTCTATTGTTTCTGATTGAGGTTTGTAGTTTGCTGCACAAGTAATGACCAAGATCAATAAAGCTTTATCTATTGAAACTAAGCTTAGCATAGTATTCCATTCCCAGACAGATGGCCAGTCTGAGATCATCAATAAAAAAGTTCAGAAGTTTCTGAGAATTTTCTGTTCTAAAAAGCAAGATAAATGGATTGATTGGCTTGCCTTGGCCCAGTTTTTAAACAACATGCATCAATGAAGAAAACATCTTTTGAGATCATGCGATCCTACAATCCATGCATGGGAATTAAATCCCTAAAGTCTGACAAAGCCTCTGCTGCCATACGATTTGCTGACAACATAGCTGCTACTTTTGATTAAGTGAAGCAGAACATGAAGGCTGTGCAAGTGCACCAAAAGAAATATGCAGATCAATTTCACAGCACTCCCACTGATTATGCTATGGACCAACAAGTTTGGTTATCCACAGAAAACCTTAGATTGACATGTGCATCAAAGAAACTCTTGGAAAGATGGCTTGGACCATACACAATTACAAAATTAATTGGAGCAAACACAGTTGAACTGAAACTTCCCTGCTCTGTGGGAAGTTAACTACATAGTGGACAGCAGATATCAGCTATGCTGACTGGAATACTTGATACATTGGAAAGGATATCCTTTTCCATAAATGTCTTGAAAATGTCACTGAAGTTCCAACTCAACATCTCCCCTTTGATTATTTGGATAATGATCTTTAAGTGGGGGGTAGTGTGACAATCCTTGCCATCTCATATACAGTCTCTGGTAGACTCTTTGTCAAACAAACTTAGCATGAACTTTCATTTCTTTGATCTTGTCTTTTTCTTTGATCTTATCTGATCAGAGCTTATCTTCTGCTCTTCTCTCCAATTAGATCTATCTCCATTTGGCTAATCTTTCACATGGTAATCACCATGTCTTCTGATCTTCTAACTGCCTTGCCAGTGCCCTTCTTTAATCTCCATTGAGATTCCTTTTATTTCCATGCAGTGCATGGCTGTGGCACAGCCCACTTAATTACCACTGCTGCAGCTTCTCTTCCAATTGATCTGCCACCTGTAGTATCAACTTCTTTTTATTTCTGTTCCCCTTAGCCCTAGAGGCTATGGTACACCTTTATTGCCATTGGATGGCATCAACATGGACATAGACTTTATCAAAGATTGGAACTCAGCTATCCTAATCAGGTATTAGGGTTAAACAAACATGTACAAATAGATAGTAGCATATAAGTTGAGGGATGAAGCTGGGTTGATCCCCAGTCTAGTCTCTTGGTGTTTTCCCAGAAACTGCTCCCCTTGCCCTGGGATATAAAGGCAGAAGTTGAAATGGCTAAACCCAAGAGGGAACTTGAACTGGCTTTACTACTATCTATCAGCTAAAAATAAAAGAGAAGAGTACTAACTCGCTACGGTTAGTAGAGAGTTGATGAGGGTTTTGAGGCTTAGTAGTCAAGTTCAGGTGGAAACCAAGAGACTAGACTGGAAATCTACCCAGCGTTATTCTTGGGGTTTATATACTACTATACTGTTTGTACATGTTTGTCTAACCCTAATACCTGATTAGATAGAATGCTATGCCTACACAATAGGGTGCGACTAAGGTAAGTGTCCATGTTGTAGCTATCCAATAGTGATAAAGGTGTACCACAGCCTCTAGGGCTGAGGGGAGTGGAAATGAATAACATGTTTGATACTGTGGGTGGCAGATCAAATGGAAGAGAAGCTGCAGCAGCAGTAATGAACTGGGCTATGCCATAGCCATGCACAGCATGGAAATGAAAAGAATCACTCAGTAATTAAAAGGGCGTTGGCTACACACATTAGAAGTCTAGAAGGACATGGTAATGACCATGGCAAAGAATAGCCAAATGGAGATATATCTGATCGGAATGAAGAGCAGAAGATAAGCACAATCAGATTAGTCATGAAATGATAAGATAAGATCAAGTGAAAAATATACGTTAAGTTCATTATGATAAAGAGTCTATCAGAGACCATATACAAGACAGCAAGGATTGTCACAGAAGTCTACCCTCATCCAGATGACTTAGTTGTTTGATTATCTCTCTCTTTGAGTGCTTCCCTTGCAAGGACAACTCATCCACACCAGAATTCATTTAATATGAATAAGATCTTCTAAGCCCATAACATCCAATAGTTTTTGATTGTTTTAGGAAGTGGTAGGGATTATCTCCATTTAGGATGGAGGTTAGGCTTTGGGCAATAACATATGCAACTATGGTCATTGCATCAACCCAGAAGGACTTTGGAAGTTTTAAGTCCTCAAGCATGGAGTTTGTTAAGGAGGAAAGTGTTTGATTCATATGCTCCACCAGTCCATTTTGTTTGGATGTGTATGAAGCAGATGTTTCATGCAATGTACTGTTAGCTCAGAGTTGATTTTAGAAGTCTGCCCCAGTGTATTTCCCTCCACCATTACTATGCAGAAAGTCAATGTGCATTTCTAAAGGTAGCTCTAATTCTATTTCCATTCAGAGGAATGCTTGAATGTCCACCTTCCAGTGTTGGTATGTGGTCAGAACTTCACTCTTCTTTTTGAGAGAGTAGATCCATGGAAATTGAAAGAAGTCATCAACAATAAGAAGCCAGTATTTGTATTCTTCTTGTGATTGGGGAGAGATAGGACCTCCAACATCTGTGTGAATGACCTGGAGTGGTTGTGTTGCTTGTGGATCACTCTAGGGCTATGACGATCCTTGCCATATCATATATAGTTTCTGGTAGACTCTTCATTGCAATAGACTTAGCATATACTTTTTCTTCAATCTTATCCCTCTTATTTGATCATGCTTATCTTCTGCTCTTCTTTCTGATCAGATCTAAATCCTTTTGGCTGTTCTTTTACATGGAAGTCACCATGTCCCTCTAAAACCTTCTAATGCATGTAGTTAATGCCCTTTTAATCACTACATGATTCTTTTCATTTCTGTGCTATGCATGGCTATGGCATAGCCCACTTAATTACCACTGCTGTGGCTTCTCTTCCATTTGATCTGCCACCTACAGTATTAAACATATTATTCATTTCTGCTTTCCTCAGCCCTAAAGGCTGTGGTCCACCTCTATTGCTATTGGATAGCTACAATATGGACTCTTACCTTAGTCATAGACTCACAGCCTACTTTCTAATCAGATATTAGGGTTAGACAAATATGTACAAATATTATAGTAGTATATAAACCCCAAGAATGATGCTGGGTAAATGTGACAATCCTTGCCATCTTGTATATGGTCTCTGGTAGACTCTTCATCATAACAAACTCAGCCTATACTTTTTGTTTGATCTTATCTTATCATTTCATGACTAATCTGATTGTGCTTATCTTCTGCTCTTCTTCCCAATCAGATCTATCTCCATTTGGCTATTCTTTACCATGGTAATCACTGTGTCTTTCTAGACTTTTAACCTGTGTAGCCAATGCCCTTTTAATTACTGAGTGATTCTTTTCA
>JBBPUB010000322.1:0-17931 GCA_038094415.1 Xerocomus alliaceus | reverse complement strand
TTGATTGTTTATATTTGTAGATGTTGTTACCATGCTCTGTACAAGCCTCAGAGTTCACTGTTTGCAATTTCCAGTTTCTAACAGTGAACTCCAGGTAATGTGTACTTAGTTTCATCTCAATATAACAGTTTCTAACAGTGAACTCCAGCTGAGTATATTCTGGCTGCTAACACAAATCCCAGTGTCATCTTTTTAGAAAAAGAGGGTGTGTCAACATCTCCCTCCCATGTAATTGTAGGACTGCCTAGCTACAGAACAATCAAAATCCCCATTCATCTTCAAGTGCAGTTTGAAACCATTGAAACCATTGTATTAATTAACAGCAGGGCCACCAGCAACTTCATAGATTCCTTTTTGGTTCCTCCCCTCTGTTATAATTCTCTACATTCACTGTTATCTTTTTCTCTTTGTCCTTTCTCTTTTTTATTTCCATCTGCCTTTCTTTATCTCATATCAGGATAAGTACTTCCTTTTTGCAGTGTCTCCTTGTTCTGCAGCACTCCTCTCTTTGGATGCATAGCCATCTGCAGTTTCCTCTTCTTCTTTGGCTTTTCCTTACCTTTACTTTGGAACACTTATCACTCTATAGCTGTTTCTCTAACAATGGCTTAGTAGTCCTTATACTTTCAGATTCTGTGATGTTCCATCAAAGTACTTATATATAGGTGCTCTGTATCTTAGTCTTTATTCTTGGTCTATACAATCATATGTAGTCTTGAGTCTGTTGCAGTTCCTGCACCATATTCCTTTGCCCCTTAGTCTCTTTGAGCCCACTAGCACCAAGCCCACCCTCATACCCCTTGTCTTCAGTAGCAGACTCTGGCTATTCATATAACAAAAGACCAAGAATATCCTATATTTCTCTTTTCTAAGAGTTGAACATACACCTACTGAACCACTATATCCCATAGATCTTCTCATCATATCCATAGGCTCTTCAATTACCCAGACTCTGACTTTGACTCAGAACCCACACTCTTAGCATTCCCTGCCCTCAGATCTAGGTGACTCTCTGGATCTTTCCATGCTACCCCTATAGGAACCCCCTTGCACTCCAGTGTCACATACTGCTTCAACTCCAGTACTCCAGTACTCTCTAGTATGATCTCTGATACAATCTCTGATACAATCTCCTAGATATCCCTTATCTTATTTCTTGTATTCCTGATTCATATGATCTTCTTCTAGTTAGTCTTATTCTTAGTTTCTCTGAGCAGGTGTCTTGCTTAGTATGACAGTCTGACATCTGTCTTCAATCTGTCCTAGACTCATCTTGAACATCTGTTTCTGACTTGTCTCTGACCTGTCTCAGACATGTTCTTAACCTATCTCTAACTTTGATATATCATAACTCATCTGTTTTATCTTTGACAATCTGTCACATTCCATTACTAATCCATTTGGACTCCATAGTATAAATACAGTACTTCAACTTGTATATACTTCAGTTTGAATATTAAATTAGTCTCCTTCTCATACTTCTGACCTTAAGCTCTGCACTCATCTGACCTCTGACTCCAAGAATAACAAATACAAGGATGCAATACATAAGTTCTGCATCAAACATTCTTGCCCCCTCCATTCCACCCATCCTTTCCTCACTCTTCATTACAACTCTATTCTAGACATTGTTGGACTTATCTGAAGGACCTGGACTTAATAGTATATTCAAACTCATACTTGTACTTGTTATACTCACTATGTCATGCACCCAGACATCCTGTCAACAACTCAAGTCAGTCTTTAGCTCCTCTTATACCATTTCTGGTGACTTCCATAGCCTTAGCACTAGACTTGTAACTTTTCCATCTATCTTCACTGTGCCCTGTCATCACACCACTCCTTCTGGTCCTTTTGACTCTCCTCTTACTCTGCTATCAAAGATGGGCCTTGACTTCCTCTGAATCTGTGAACTCTAGAATAATCCTGTCCCTGGAGAAGATCTTTACACTTTGACCTCTCTAGTTCCCAGAGATAATAACAGTGATGATCCACCATCCAATCTCTCAGAATCATCTGATCTATTAAGATCAGTTACTTTGGTCCTCTGGAAGGAAGTCTGAGAAAGCAGGGGATAGCAGTAGAGTAGTGGAGCAAAGGGGTAAGTCTTAGCACAAAACTTATGTATCACACCTTGCATAGGTTCAACTCTTCAGAAAAGGGAGGTAAGGGTAAGGAAGGAGACAACCAGAGTTATCCAAGTTGATATTCAGACTGAGAAGTGTACAATGAAGTAACTACAATATTTATACTACTAGAGTTGTATCATATTACTAATGGAGTAGCTGTGGAATGGGATAATGAATAAGATGGAAATGAGAAACCCAGAGCTGTGCATCAGAGATGTGACATGCCAGACTATCCATCTAAGAATGAAGATTTAATAAAATGGACAGGCACAGCCAACTGGAGAACAAGGATAAACATAAAAGGAAATGTCACATGGATTTGGAGGTTTCATGCACATGAACAGAGGAGATCACTCTGGAGTTGTTGAGAAGTTGAATGCAGAGTTCCAGAGTAGGGATAGCATATGACAGTATCTCCCTCTTAGGCCTAAGCCCTTGAAGGCTTTAAGTATACACAAGCAGAGTAGCAAAGTTCAAAAAGTGGATGGATGAGCATAAAGGCCAGAGCATGAATTTCCTTTGTTGTCAAACTACCACCTTCTCCTGTCATGATGTCTGATATCATGAAGATCATGGAGTGGGACAATGCCCAGCTTGTTGAGTGTGATGATGATGCTGAGGAGCTTGCAGATGTAAAGTACATAGAGCATAAACAGAGGGTGAAAGCAAAAAAGGAGAAGGCACAGAAGAAGGCAGAGGAAGAAGCAAAGAGAGCAGAGGAAGAGGTGAAGCAGATGGCCAAGGAACAGGAGAAGAGGAAGGGAGAGGAAGCAGCAGAGATTGCTCGAAAGGAGGTGAAAGAGTGTCAAGCTGAGGAGGATATGATAAAACAACAAGTAAGTTTTTTTTGTGTCTAAGGTGATTTGGAGTTGATTATTAATAGGTGGAGGAGATTGCTGTGCAGCAACACAGTGATAAGGAAAACATAGGGCAGTAATACATTAGGAGTGCAAGCCATGTGAGAGGTATGTATGGAGGGGCTTGGAGTGCAAGGCTAGAGCAGGCAAGGCAAGGTTGTGCCAGCCCTGCATTGATGTGTGGCAAAGGTGCATATGATCTGATGAGAAACTGAAACTGGAGTGGAGGAAGAGAAGGGTGGATGATAATGCAGAGGAGCTGAAGAAGAAGAAGAGGAGGACTACTTGTGTAAAGACAGAAAGTGAACCAGGGCCAAGCTGGAGTAGAGGAGCAAAAGGAGACTATGTTGGCACTCTTTATGAAATTGCGAAGGCAATTACTAGAGTCTAGTATACTCTAAAGGAAATGAAAAATCAGCTGAGCATTTATAATTACTGGATACACAGTCTAGTCAACATTCTAATACAACAGGCTTTTAGAGATGTGGATGAGGTGGACTCAAAGCCAAAGGAGGATAAGGTGGAGGAGGTGATGGCAGAGTTGGAGGAGTTGAGCAAGGCCAGCTCATTGGTAGTGGACTGTGAATTGAAGTAGTGTACTCTGTAGAGAGTATATATAATGAAGTTGATTCTATGAAAACAAAGAAACAGAAAAGCAAAAAGAAAGGTAGGATGAAACTACCATAGAAGTGTGCAGAGTTGTGTGGAGTGCACATAGGGTATGAATACATACAGAGAACATAAGCATGGAGGAGTAAAGACTAGAATGACATGAGTGGACTTCTATCCCCCTCTTAAGCCAAAGTGGCAAAAAGAATGTGGAGGCCAGAAAAAAATGAGCAGACAGAGGTGCCAAAAGGTGGGAGTCTGAAGGAATGAAGTCACAGTGGACAGGACAGAGTGAGCCTAGGGGATTGGCATTTTGAACATCAGTATCTGGAAAAAGTTGCTTCCCAAATCCAAAGTTGTTAACAAATAAAAAAATGAAAGGGCTAAGCAGTATCTAATGGTGCATGAGTACAGAACCCAACAAGGTATGTGGAGTATGCATCAGAATGCTACACCTAATATAAAGTGCATTAGATCAACAAGATGGAATATTGGAGATGCAAAGTTGGAATGCAGCAGGACCAAAGAGACACAAAGGTTAGAAAGAAAAGACAAAAATAAATAAATGGAGAAAAAGACAAGTAAACACAGGTAAAAAACATAATCAGAGTAACAGGAAGAACAAAATTAAACAGAGTATATCAGATACCAGATAATATAAAAATAAGGACAGGAAGGGCAGAGGTCCAAAGAAGGGCAGAGGTTAATCATCCAATAAGAAAGAGGAGTTAGAGAAACTCAAGGACATGGAGGAAGAAACAGATGGATGCATCATGGCAGTATGAGAGTTGAAGTAGGGACAAGAAGTCATGGAGTGTCCTGCAGAGCCACAAAACATACAGAGTGCAAGATTGATGTGACAAAGTCATTCTTTTGAATGAAGGCAACTATTAGAGCCCAAGAGCAGAGTTGGAGAGTTGAATGAATTGGAGAATGAAAGGTCATGAGTCGCAGATGATGCTTCAGTGGGAATGTTTGAGGATGAAAAAGGATCTGTGGAAGGCTCATCCAGAGTTGTAGAGATGAATGGAGTTGATGAAGACAAGTCAGAGGAGGGAGGAGGGTTACCAGTTTGTTTTTTCTGACATTCCCAATACCAGCAGTCAATCTCCTGAGCCATAAAATGGAGTTTGTAAATAGTGGAGAGCTTCTCAAGATAAGAGAGTTCATCTTTGATGTAATCAGGGAGTCCTAAGTAGAAGCTTTAGAGGAGTACACTGGAGCCCCATTCTTGGACCTGAGAAGTAGAACAATTCCACTCAACTATGTATTAGGAGATTCTTTTGGAGTCAGACATATAGAGTAATATGAGGGCTGCCTCAGCATTGGCAACTGGGTCATAAGGGCCAAAATTTGACTGAAGTTTGTGAAGGAATGAATACCAATCATCCATTTATAATAGATGATCCTGTAGAGCATTAACTTCAAGGAGGTCTGGCTTGAAATACTCTAATGCAGTGCTAGAGAGGTAAGATTGTGCAAATATGACCTTAGCTCAATCAGTGCAAAATAAGCATGGGCAAGCTTGGAAGTTAAGTTCATATTGTGCAATGAAGGAGCAGAGTTTTGATGAATGGAGGCCATTAAAATAATCTGGTGAACAGATTTTAGAAGTGGTTGAAGTGGAGTTAAACAGGAGTTTGGAGTTCATGGCTTTGATGGCATTAGTCAATTGTGTGAAAGGTTCAAAGGCAAGCAGAGTGCTGTTTCTAGGAGTGGAACATGTACTGGAACAAGCAGAGTGCAATGGAAAAGACTAAGTATGTCTATCTCCAGATAATAAAGTGCCTACAGATGATCTAGGAGTTATGGAGACTTAGCTTCTATGGTGCATGAGGTATGCAGAGGTGGAGAGCTAAGGGCAGGTGGAGATACTGAAGAGGTTGTCTGGAATGGAGCAATAACTACCAAATGTGGACTAAAGGGCTTTGCATTGGGATGGGTAGTACTGATGACTGCTTATGCTTGATGATAATGGAGAACCTATATAATTGGGAGTCTAAATATACTGTTAAGATTGATCACTCCAGTCCTTCAAAAGGAAGTCTGAGGAAGTAGGGGGTAGGAGCAGAGTAGTAGAGCAAAGGGGTGAGCCTTGGCACAGAACTTATGTGTCACACCTTGCATAGGTTCAATTCTTCAGAAAAGGGAAGTAAGGGTAAGAAAGGAGACAACTGAAGTTATTCAAGTTGATATTTAGACTGAGGAGTGTACAACAAAGTAACTATAATATTTATACTACTAGAGTTATATCACATTACTAATGGAGTAGCTGCAGAATGGAATGATGAATAAGGTGGAAATGAGAAACCTGAAGCTGTGCACCAGAGATGTAATATGACAGACTACACATCTAAAAATGAAGATTTAATAAAATGGACAGGCACAGCCAATTGGAGAACAAGGATAAACATAAAAGAAAATGTTATGTGGATCCAGAGGTCACATACATATGAATGCAGAAGATCACTCTGGAGTTATTAAGGAGTTGAATGTGGAGTTCCAAAGTAGGGACAGCATATGATATGATCCCTTTGATCCAGGTAACTCCTTTGACAACAATGATGAGCAACAGCCCAATGACATACCCTTGGCTTTTGAACCATTTAATCAACTCACTAATGCTATTCAGAACATGACTTGGCAGGCACTCTGACATAAGTCCTTCAACACTTCTAAAACCAAAGTCTGAAAGCCAGATCCATTCAATGGACTAGATCCCTGGAAACTCCATCCCTTTATTATCCAGTGCAAGTTGAATTTCCAAGCCAATTCCAAGTCTTTCTGCTATAATCATGTCAAAGTCACTTTCATGCAGTTCTATCTCAAGGAAGTTGCCCTTAAATATTTCAAGCCAGATCTTCTCAGCAGTGAACCTTTGAAGCTTCATTTGCTCTGGATAACCAGCTGGAAAGTATTCCTGTATGAACTCCAGTCTAACTTTGGTCCACATGATCCCATTGGTAATATAAAGGCTTGGCTTGAGCAACTCCATATGAAGAATTCCCAATGCACCTTCAACTATGTAGTTCAGTGGAATTATCTAGCAAGCCAAGTCTAGGAATGGGGTCTCAGAGTGCTCTACCACAGTTTCTACATTGGACTTTCTGATTACATTAAGGACAAGTTGTCTTGGCTTGGCAAATCAGGCAACCTCCATGATCTTTGCACTTTAGCACAGTAGATCAACCATCACTATTGGAAACATAGAGAAGAGATTTCTAGGGTCAACAAGGTTTCTGGGTCTAACTTCAGAAGTGATAATTCCAAGGCCACTACATCCACAGCCCCGTCTTTATCTACTCCTGCCTCAGACTTCAAGTCTAGAAGTTCCACAAAGGACTCTAAGACCTCCAACTCCAGTAGTAACTCCAACTCCAGAGCCTTCATGGCTCCCAAATCTAACTTGTCATCCAAGCTAGATAAGGACAGCAAGCTCACAGTGGTCAAGTGAAAGTGTTACTTTAATAACAATCTGTGCATGTTCTGTGGTCAAGCTGGCCACAAGGCTAAAGAGTGCCTGAAGTCATCATCCCAGGCATTCAAGGCCTGTACAGCTACAACCACAACTCTAAAAGTCAAACTGGAGGCCTCTAGCATGAAGGTGAAAAAATAGTCAGCAGGCTCATAGACTCTATATGGACTTGAGGTTGCATTGACTCCACCTGTGCACCTAAGGAGATCTGACTTAATGTGTCTGCTCTCTCAGATCCCTACTCCCTCATGCCTTTCATCTCAATCCTTTCCTATGATATTCCAACCTTCTCTATGCTCATAGACTCTGGATCTTCCAATTGTTTTATAGATACCTCATTCATTAATAATCACAGACTTTTTCCATACTCCGTTCCTTTGCTTGAACTCTGGCTTTTTGATGAAATATCCAACTCCATCATTACTTATGCTGTTAACCTCTCTATCCATTTTAAAACTGGTGACATCACTCTGATGATGTTCTATATCACTCCACTGAATGGATTCTATTCTCTTGTGCTAGGACATAACTGGCTCATCTGCTACAATTCATTGATTGACTGAGTTTTGAGCAGTCTCATTCCACTCACCTGGACAGACTTTGCTAGCAACTTCAAGCTCTATCCCAGAGCCTCCAGACTTACCTCCTCTGGCTGATTCTACATCCTTCAATTCACTGCATTTTCATGACTGCAAGGCTTTGCCTATTGCATTGATCAATGCACCTGCCTTTGCATTGGCCTGTTGCCTTCAGAGCTCTGTACAGTTTAGCCTGCAACTTCACTCTAAGAATATCCAACTCTATGCATCTTCCACAACTCCAAATCCTCTTGATTTCTCTAGAGTTTCTTCAGACTATCATGACTTTGCAGATATCTTTAGCAAAAGCAAGGCCTCTAAGCTTGCTTCATACTATGAACACAATCTCAAAATCAATCTGAAAGAAGATGCATTACCTCTATTGGGCACCATATACTCCCTTTCTGCCTTCAAGCTTGAGTCACTCTGAATGTTTCTTGATGTATATCTAGCTAATGGATTCATTTGTCCCTCCTCTTTCATCCATACCACTCCAGTCCTCTTTGTCCACAAGAAGAATGGTTCACTTTACCTTTGTGTCAACTTTTAAGAACTTAACAAGATCACAAAGAAAAACTGCTATCCTCTTCCCCACATCTCTAATCTTCTAGATGCTCTGAGCCAAGCTAAGATCTACACCAAAATTGACCTCTAGCACATGTACCATCTGGTCTGCATTGCTAAGGGAGATGAATGGAAGACTTCATTCCAGACTCAATATAGCTTATATAAATGGCTAGTCATGCTGTTTAGTCTCACTAATGCTCTAGCAGCTTTCCAGCAGTTTGTCAATACCATTTTTGCTGATCTGCTAGATGTTTGTATCATAGTTTATCTTAACAACATCCTCATCTACTCCATGAACAAGGCCTCCCACAAGGAGTATGTCCAGAAGGTACTCCATCAACTTTACAAACATGGACTTTATGCCCATCCAAATAAATGTGAATTCCACACCAACTCCATTGATTATCTCAAATACCAACACTCTCCCTCCAAACTTATCATGTCTCCAGAAAAGATTAAAGCAATCATAGATTGGTCTGAGCCTTGGAAAGTTAAGGACATCTAGTTCTTCTTGAGTTTTGTGAATTCCTACAGACATTTTATTCATAACTACTCCAATATTGTTATTCCCCTGACCTAACTCACATATAAGGGTACTCCATGGAACTTCTCCAATGACTATTATTCTGCCTTTCAGGCACTCAAGAATGCCTTTACCTCTGCTCTGATACTTATCCACTGGATTCTGAATGCTCTGATCATAGTAGAAACTGACACCTCCAACTATGCTATTGCTGGTATTCTCTCAATCTGTTGTATGGACATAGAAATCTAGCCAGTTGCTTACTACTCTCAGACATTTCATTTTTCAGAGTTCAATTATGACACCCATGACAAGGAGCTACTCACCATTCATAAGGCATTCCAGACTTGGTGCCACTACCTTAAAGATTCCAGAAGTCTGATTGACATTATCACTGATTACAAAAATCTGGAGTATTTTGCCACTACCAAGCTTCTGACTCATTAGTAGGTCTGATGGTCAGAGTTCCTTTCCCAGTTCAATATAATCATTCATTTCCACCCTGGATGTCTTGAAGCCATGCCCAATGCCCTTACTAGACACTGGGATATCTACCCCAAAGAGGGGGATAAGGACTACACTCACATCAATTCCCACAACTTCCACCCCATTTTTACTTAGGAACAGCTCACTGCATCTTTATGGGCCACTTACCTTGCAGCTCCAGTTCTTTGGGCCAGCACCCTCTTTGACATTGAGTCACTTTATAGTGATATTCTCTCTGCTCTCCCATCTGACCCTATTACTGCTATCCATCTCTTTAACTCCAACTCTGATTCTTACTGGTCTGTTAACTCCAATGGTTTTCTCCATTTGGATAATCATATCTATGTTCTAAATGCTAATAACCTTCAACTCTGTGTGCTCTGGTATAAGCATGATTATTCACTATCTGGACATTTCAGACAAAATCACACTTTAAAGCTAATCTATCAGGAATATATCTGGCCAGGCATCTGGACATTTGTCAAGGAGTATGTCTCTTTTTGCACAGCCTGCACTAGAGCCAAGGTTCCTAGATATAAGCTCTATGGACTTCTAAAACAGCTTCCAATTCCTGAGAAGCCATGGAACTCTATATCCATGGACTTTATTGAACAGCTTTCTGTGTCCTCTGAACACACCACCATCCTAGTTGTTGTCAATTACCTTTCCAAGCAATGTATATTCATTCTGATTGATAATAAGGTGATATTTCTGAAGCTTGCAAAACTCTTCCTTCTTCATATCTTTTCCAAGCATGGAGTTCCCTCTCACATCACCTCTGATTGAGGTTCAGAGTTTGTTTCTCACTTCTTCTACTCACTCAGAAAAGCCCTCAACATCTGGCTCCACTTCATCTCTAGTTATCATCCAGAAGGGGATGGTCAAACAGAGCATATGAACCAGACCCTGGAACAGTACCTTTGAGTCTATTGCAATTATCAACAGGATAACTGGTCTGAACTCCTTCCCTTAGCAGAGTTTGTATACAACAATGCTCTGAATGTGACCACTAGAGTTTCTTCCTTCTTCACTAACAAGGGCTACCATTTAAACTTGACAGTACATCTGGAGAGAGATCTCACCTTTGCCAGAGTATAAGAATACTCTGTCAACCTCAACTCCCTTCATTCCTACCTCCATAAGAAGATTGCTACTGCTTAGAAATGATATCAAGGTCCTGCTGATACTAAGTAAACTCCAGTGCTAGACTTTAAGATTAGTGATTAGGTTTTCATCAAGGCTAAGTGCTTTCAATTCATATGCCCCTCTAAAAAATTATTGGAGAAAAACTTAGGACCTTATACTATTATCATCCAAGCTGGTACACACTCCTTCACACTCTAACTCCCTCATACTATGAAGTCCATATATCCAGTCTTTCATGTATTCTAATTAGAACTCTCAGTTCCAAACATAATTCTGAACCAGACTCAGGCTCTACCACCTTTGGTTGAGATTGAAGATAAATTAGAGTATAAAATAGTAGAAATTCTTAATTCAAAGATTGACCATAGGTGAAGAAATTGCAAGTTGTTATACTTGGTACACTGGTCTGACTACAAGAGTACTGAAGACAAGATCTTCTGGCTTCTAGCCACAGAGCTCAGACATGCCTCCAAACTCATTGATGACTTTTATCTGTGGTACCTAAACAAGCCCAGATCTTACTCCACTTGATCACTTTATTTGATCTTGCTCTGTGCAGCCAACATATGTCCATTATAGTTACCTGCAATGTTCTTCTATCTGCTCTACATCTCCAACTTATACTTTCTTCCCAACTCCTCCTCTATGAACTCCCTCCTCTTTGTCTTCTTCTCCTCTACCCCCAACTCCACCAACTCCATTGCCACCTCTTTCTCTGCTCTGCTCTCCACCACTGTGTCTATGTCCATATTCAACCTATACACCTCCTCTATCTTTAGCCATACCAGCTCCTTCATCACCTGTGTCTGGCAAATCTACCACCTTGTTTGTGATCTAACTGCCTTCTAAAGTCCTTTGATTGACTCCAAAATGCTCCAGAGGGCCTCTACCCACTCTGAAACCAAATTCTCTGAGCTACTAGGCCTAGCTACAATACTACTTCTCTCCATCCTCACCCTCTTTACTAGCCCCTTCACTTCCACAATAGCCCTCTTCCTCCACCACTCCAGCTTCTTTTCTTTAGGCTGCTTGTACTTCATCTTCTCCTCATGGCACTCCACATATGAGGTCAACTTGTCTGACCCAAGCTGACACTTGAGCCTGCACTTGTCACACCTCTGGCATACAGAAGGCCTGCTCCACATCCACACCTTTCCCTTGCTTTAACTTTGCTAAGTGGTCACCTCCACCACCTATGGTTGGTTAGTTCCATTCAGTAACTTGTAGTTTTTTTGTCTATAAACAATTTTTGAGTTTAAGATTTCTGTGATTTTATATTCTAGTTCTCCTTTGATCTCAATCAGAGGTGGTAGAGGTTGAGTCCAATTCAGAATGGTATTTGGGATGGATGGTTTTAATTAAAATATATAAAAAACTAGGTGTATAGAGATCATGATATCTGGAAGTTAGAGCCTAAAGGAGTACATGCCTGCTTGGGTAATAATGGTGTAAGGTTCTAAGTTCTTTTTCAATAGTTTTTTAAAGAGGCACATTGATCAAAAATACTTAGCCTTGATGAAGACTTGGTTACCAATCTTGAAGTCCAGTACTAGAGTTTGTTTGGCATTTGTAGAATCTTGGTATCACTTTTGTGTGGTAGCTATCTTCTCACAGAGATATTCATAGAGGGTGTTGAGGTCTACAGAGTATTCTCATGCTCAGATGGAGGTAAGATCTCTCTCTGAATATATTGTTATGTTCAGGTGGTAACCCTTATTAACAAAGAATGGAGAAATTCCAGTGATTACATTTGAAGTGTTGTTGTATATGAACTCCACTAGGGGCAGGAGTTTAGACCAGTTGTCTTATTGATAGTTGCAGTATACCTGAAGGTATTGCTCCAAGGTCTGGTTTATACACTCTGTTTAACCATCATCTTTTAGATGGTATCTGAAGGTAAAGTGGAGTTAGATATCAAGGGCCTTACTGAGCAAGCAGAAGAAGTGGGAGATGAACTCTGAGCCTCAATTGGAGGTAATATGGGAGGGGACTCCATGCTTGAAAAAAACATGGAGAAGAAAAAGCTTTGCAAGCTCTAGAAATGTTATAGTGGCTTAAAAAAGTATCCCAATATTGGGCCATTTTGGACAAATGGATCAATTGCCAAAGATATGGAACAAACAAGATCAAACACTTGTAGGGTCAAAGATAGTACTTGCTCTTGGTATTCTAATGCCACTTAGATCATATCATTTGATTGTTATGGCATCAAAATATAGCCATTTTAAAATCACATGTCATTAGAACACTTATTTGAGCATCATTTCAGATCTAGACATTTAGTATTTAGTTGGCCCTCCTTTGGTCCTTATCACTGCCTCTAACCTTTTAGGCATACTTTTAAGACTAAGATCTAGAGACTGTTAACAGCCAGAATACACTCAGCTGGAGTTCACTGTTAGAAACTGTTATATTGAGATGAACTAAGTACACATTACCTGGAGTTCACTGTTAGAAACTAGGAATCGCAAACAGTGAACTCCGAGGCTTGTACAGAGTGTGGTAACAACATCTACAAACATAAACAATCAACCATATTCAGGTTGAGCACTCCTTATACTCTAAATGGTAAAAATGCATAATCAGTATCTATAACACTATGTATTCAGTCATTGTCCAATCAATAACTGTAACAGAGACTGAGCTGGCCAATCCAGAAGCTTGATCCTATGGAAGTCAAGCCAATTCTAAGCTCTTTTTGAGGAGTGCTTGGGGTCATTATCCTGCTGAAAGATTATGCTCTTTTTAGAAATCCCAGAACTCTCTATGCTAGAAAGCAAATTATTCTTCAAATGGTGACATATTGCTTAGCATTCATTTTACCCTCTATCTCTATCAGAATTCCCACATCATTCTAATTCATACATTTCAAAATCATCAAGAAACCTCCTCCAAACTTCACTATCCCTTGAATCTCCTTATTCTACAAAGCTCATCCATTACTTTCCACACATACTTTTTTCCATCTGACCCAATCCTGTTGATCTTTGTCTCATCTGACCAAATGACTCTAGTTCAGTCCTCCATAGTCCAGTTTTGATACTTAAGAGCAAAAGTAAGCCTTTGTTTTCTATGCTTGAGTAACAAGTAAGGCTTCTTTTTTTTAACCATAGCCTTAAGAAAAGTTAGACTTGAGCACATTGTGAACAGTCTGGAAGGAGATAGGGGAGGACAGGGCAGAATTTGAAACAACCAAAAACTATTGGATGTTATAGAGTCTAACTTTTACTAACACCATAGAAGGTGCAAATGATGATGAGTCATTCTTGTGAGGGAAGCACTTAGAAAGAGAGGATAATCAAATGATGAGTTGTCTGTGTGAGGAAAGCACTCAGGAAGTTGCCTGAATTAGAGGAAACTAAGCCTTTATATCCTAGGACTAGGGAAGTAGTTTCTAGGAAAACACCAAGAGACTAGACTGGGGATCTATCCAGTGTCATCCTTGGGGTTTATATACTACTAGAGTATTTGTACATGTTTGTCTAACCCTAATACCTGATTAGAATATAAGCTGTGTGTCTATGACTAAGGTAAGAGTCCATGTTGTAGCTATTCAATAGTAATAAAGACATATCATAGCCTCTAGGGCTAAGGGGAGCAGAAATGAATAACATGTTTGATACTGTGGATGGCAGATCAAATGGAAGAGAAGCTGCAGCAACAGTAATTAAGTGGGCTGTGCCATAGCCATGCACTGCATGGAAATAAAAAGAATCACATAGTGATTAAAAGAGTGTTGGCTATATGCATTAGAAGATCAGAAAGACATGGTGATTACTGTGTGAAAGATTAGCCAAATGGAGATAGATCTGATTGGGAAGAAGAGTAGAAGATAAGCTCCAATTAGATAAGATCAAAGGAAAAAGTATATGCTAAGTCTGCTTAACAAAGAGTCTATCTGAGACCATATGAAATGGCAGAACCCGATAGGGAACTTGAACCGGCTCTACTACAACTATCAGTAAAAAGATAAGAGACTACTAACTTGTTCTGTTGAGGAAAGAGTTGAGGTGGCGAAGTGGCTTAGTAGTTGAGTTCTGGAGAAAACCAAGAGACTAGACTGGGGATCTTCCCAGCGTTGTCCTTGGAGTTTATATACTACTATAATATTTGTACATGTTTGTCTAACCTTAATACCTGATTAGGTAAAATGCTATGCCTACACAGTAGGGCTACGACTAAGGTAATAGTCCATGTTGTTGCTATCCAATAGCGTAAAGGGCGTACCACAGCCTCTAGGGCTGAGGGAATCAGTAATGAATAACATGTTTGATACTGCAGGTGGCAGATCAAATGGAAGAGAAGCCGCAGCAGCGGTAATGAACTTGGCTGTGCCATAGCCATGCACAGCATGGAAATAAAAAGAATCACTCAGTGATTAAAAGGGCATTGGCTACACGCGTTAGAAGTCTAGAAGGAACATAGTAATGACCGTGTCAATGAATAGCCAAATGGAGATAGATCTGATCGGGAAGAAGAGCAGAAGATAAGCATGATCAGATTAGTCATGAAACAATAAGATAATATCAAGCAAAAAGTATTTGCTAAGTTCATTGGGATGAAGAGTCTACCAGAGACTGTTATACAAGACAGCAAGGATTGTCACACCATATATGAAATGGCAAGGATCGTTACAGAATTAATGAGATGGATAGCCTGGACAGCATTTTCAGCCTTTCCAGTGGTAATACTAGAGACAATTCTTCTTCTATCAGTAGGGGAAAGCTTAGAAGAATGCCCTAGCTTAATGTTTTTCTTATTTGAAAGGAATTCCTTGATGATTCTGGCCACAGTAGACTTTTCTAGACCAGTTTAAGAGGAAATATTATAAATAGAGATGCCAAATTTAGTAAGGGAGAGGATATTGGCTTTAGTAAAGGTAGAAATGAATTTCATAGTGATAATGAAGTAGCTAAATAGCACATCATCTTCATATATCCCATATTTACATAAGTAAGCAGGGTTAAGGCATAGAATCCATTAGAAGCTGTCAAAGTCTTATGTTATTTACCAAATTATACTGTAAATGACAGCATGATGCTTAAATAAGTGTTCTAATGACATGTAATTTTAAAATGGCTATATCTTGATGCCATAACAACCAAATAACATGATCTAAGTGATGTTAGAATGCCAAGAGCAAGTACTATCTTTGATCCTGCAAGTGTTTGATCTTGTTTGTCCCATATCTTTGGCAATTAATCCATTTGTTCAAAATGACCCAATATTGAGACACTTTTTTGAGCCACTGTATCTAGTAAATGCACAATCAATAACTCTAACAGGTTGTGGAGTAACTGGGTCCTCATTAAGTAAAGGAACTAGAGCAGGATGATATGTATGGAGTTCTATATTCTACACTGCATCAGGATTAGACACCCCCCTAGAATGTAGAATACCAGAAGTTGGGGGAAGATTATCATCTCTAGTATATGGTGCAATGTAGAGAGTATTAGACTTGTTAGTCATGCTTGGTCTAGTGTTCATCATGCTTGGCCTAGTGTTCATTACATTAGATGTATTGTCTGTCATGCTTGAACTAGTGTTAGTTATGCCAGACCTAGTGTTTATCACACCATCATAAATACTTCTTTCATCAAAATCAGTGTGTTCTGAGATGATTGTGCACTTTGTTGTTGAATTATAGAACTTCCAACTCTTGTAGCCATTAGAATAGTCAATAAACATACATTTCTTATACAGTGGCTTAAAAAAGTGTCCCAATGTTGGGCCATTTTAAACAAATGGGTCAATTGCCAAAGATATGGGACAAACAAGATCAAACACTTGCAGGGTCAAAGATAGTATTTGCTCTTGGCACTCTAACACCACTTAGATCATGTCATTTGGTTGTCATGGCATCAAGATATAGCCATTTTAAAATGACATGTCATTGGGATACTTATTTGAGCATCATGCTGTTATTTATAATTTGGAAAATAACATAAGACTTTGACAGCTTCTGATGGATGCTATCCCTTGACCCTGGTTACTTATGTAAATATGCAGTATATAAACATAATATGCTATTCAGCTACTTCATTATCACCATAAAATCCATTTCTATCTTTACTAAAGCCAATATCCTCTCCCTCACTAAATCTGGCCTCTTTATTTGTAATATTTCCTCTCAGACTGGCCTAGAAAAGTCTACTGTGGCCAGGGTCATCAAGGAATTCCTTTCAGATAAGAAAAACATCAAGCTAGGGCATCCTTCTAAGCTTTCCCCTACTGATAGAAGAAGAATTGTCTCTAGTATTACTACTGGGAAGGCTAAAAATGCTGTTCAGGCTATCCATCTCATTAATTCTGCCCTTTCCTCCCCCCATCTCCTCCTAGACTGTTCACAATGTGCTTAAGTCTGCTTCTCTTAAGGCTGTGGTTAAGAAAAAAAAGTCATACTTGTTTCTCAAGCATAGAAAACAAAGGCTTACTTTTGCTCTCAAGTACCAAAACTGGACTATGGAGGACTGGACTAGGGTCATTTGGTCAGATGAGACAAAGATCAACTGGATTAGATTAGATGGGAGAAAGTATATGTGGAAAGTGGCAGGTGAGCCTTTGTAGAATAAGAAAATTCAAGAAACAGTAAAGTTTGGAGGTTCCTTGATGGTTTGGGGATGTATGAGTTGAAATGGTGTGGGGATTCTGGCAGAGGTAGATGGTAAGATAAATGCTGAGCAATATATCACCATTTTAAAAAACAATCTGCTCTCCAGTATGGAGAGTCCTGGGATTTCTGAGAAGAGCATAATCTTTCAGTAGAATAATGACCCCAAGCACTTCTTAAAAAGAGCTTAGGATTGGCTTGACTCCCATAGGATCAAGCTTTTGAATTGGCCAGCTCAGTCTCTAGACCTTAGTCCTATTGAGCATCTCTGGCAAATCTTGAAAAAAAAGCTCAATAGCTATTCAAGACCATTAAAAGGAGTATGGAAGCTTTGAAAGAGAATTATGGTGGAGTGGGGCAAGATTGAGGTTGAGGTGTGTCAGAGATTGATTGAAAGTGTGCCTAGAAGGTTAGAGGCAGTGATAAGGGCCAAAGGAGGGCCCACTAAATACTAAAAGTCTAGATCTGAAATAATGCTCAAATAAATATCCCAATAACATGTTATTTTAAAATAGCTATATCTTGGTGCCATGACAACCAAATCACATAATCTAAGTGGTGTTAGAATGCCAAGGGTAAATACTATCTTTAACCCTGCAAGTGTTTGATCTTGTTTGTCCCATATCTTTGGCAATTGATCCATTTGTCCAAAATGGCCCAACATTGGAACACTTTTTTGAGCCACTGTAATGCAGTTGTAGTGCATCTTGTTTGTTCTTCTGAATGTGCACATAGACAGTGCAGCCCCAAACTTAAAAGTGGGAAATATCTGGTTTCTGTCCATGCCAGAGTTTATATGGTGTTGCATTTTGCAGAGCAGTAGTAGAGAATTTGTTCCAGACATGAACAAGTGCTGCAAGTGTTTCACTTCAGAATGCCATTGCAAGTCCTGATTCCTTTAACATGGCAGTAATGTGCTTAAATAGAACTTGATTTGCATGCTCTTCAACC
>JBBPUB010000321.1:0-17942 GCA_038094415.1 Xerocomus alliaceus | reverse complement strand
ATGGTCTTGGATAGCTGTTGAGCTTTTTTTCAAGATTTGCCAGAGATGCTCAATAGGACTAAGGTCTGGAGACTGAGCTGGCCAATCCAGAAGCTTAATCCTATGGGAGTCAAGCCAATCCTAAGCTTTTTTTGAGGAGTGCTTGGAGTTATTATTCTGCTGAAAGATTATGCTCTCCTTAGAAATCCTAGAACTCTTCATACTGGAAAGCAGATTGTTCTCTAAAATGGTGACATATTGCTCAACATTTATCTTACTGAAATGGCAGAACCTGCTGGGAACTTGAACTGGCTCTACTACAACTATTAGCTAAAAAGGAATAGGAGGTACTAACTCATTCTGTTGAGGAAAGAGTTGAGGATATGAAGACTTAGTAGTTGAGTTCTGGAGAAGACCAAGAGACTAGACTGGGGATCTACCCAGTGTTGTCCTTGGGGTTTATATACTACTATACTATTTGTACATGTTTGTCTAACCCTAATATCTGATTAGGTAGAATGCTATGTCTACACAATAGAGATGCTGCTAAGGTAAGAGTTCATATTGTAGCTATCCAATAGCAATAAAGGTGTACCACAGCCTCTAGGGCTGAGGGGAACAGAAATGAATAACATGTTTGATACTGTGGGTGGCAGATCAAATGGAAGAGAAGCTGCAGCAGCAGTAATGAACTGGGCTGTGCCATAGCCATGCACAGCATGGAAATGAAAAGAATTACTTGGTGATTAAAAGGGTGTTGGCTACACACATTAGAAGTCTAGAAGGACATAGTAATGACCATGGCAAAGAATAGCCAAATGAAGATAGATCTGATTGGAAAGAAGAGCAGAAGATAAGCACAATCAGATTAGTCATAAATTGATAAGATAAGATCAAGGAAAAAGTATACACTAAGTCTGTTGTGATAAAGAGTCTACCAGAGACCATATACAAGACAGCAAGGATCATCACACTACCCCCCACTTAAAGATCATTGTCCAAATGATCAAAGGGGAGATGATGAGTTGGAACCACAGTGATATTTTTGGGATGTTTCTGAAAAAGGAAAAGGAACTGATTGGGATCAATAGTAAGGGCTTGTGGAGTTGAGGGGTGATTGTAATAAAAGTCAGAAATAGCCTTCTTGACATTGGTAAGGTTGGAGCACAGCTTCCAAGTTTGTTCCATTTTGTCATATCCTTTTCAGTGTACCAGATATTCCAGTTGGCATTGCTGATATCTGCTGTCCACAATGAAATCAACTTCCCACTTGTTATCTCTATCTTCCATGACATTAACAGGACCAGGCTGTTCAACTGGCTGATCTTCTAGGCATTCTTTGTAAGGTTTGATATGGGAAATATTAACAACTGAATGAATCCTCATGGATTGGGGGAGTTTTAATTCTACTGCATTGGATCCCATCATTTTTATAATGGTAAATGATCCAAGCCATCGTTCTGAAAGTTTCTTTGATGCATGCGTGAGTTTAAGGTTCTCTGTGGATAGCCACATCTGTTGGCCCACATTATACCCAGGGGAATTGCTATGAGATTGATCTGCATATTTCTTCTGATGTGCCTGTGCTGCTTTCATGTTCTGCCATACTTGATCAAATGTGGCAGCCATCTCATCAGCAAATCTAACTGCAGCTGGTGCTTTATCCATTTTTGGGGGTTCTATTCCCATCCTGGGGTTATACGAATGCATGACTTCAAAGGGGGTCTTCTTAGTAGAAGCATGTTGTTTAGAGTTAATAGAGAATTGGGTGACGGCAAGCCAATCTGCCCATTGATCTTGTTTTTCTACACAAAAGATTCTCAAAAACTTCTGAACTTCTTTATTAACAATCTTGGATTGTCCATCTGTTTGAGGATGAAATGTGGTGCTTAACTTTGTTTCAATAGATAAGGCTTTGTTAATTTCCATCATTACTTGCACTGTAAATTGTGGTCCTTGATCAGAAACAATAGAGGATGGAAGACCATGATGTTTTCATATGTGATTCAAAAACAATTGTGCTGTATCCAGGGCATTGCACTGCTTGGTGCATGGAATAAGTTCAACTTCTTTGGAAAATCTATCAACGACTGTGAGAGTTGTGTCAAAAGATCGTGATTTAGGAAGATTAGTGATGAAATCTGCAGAGATGTGACTCCAAGGAGTTTCTGGAATGGATAGTGGAACCATGAGACCACTTGGGGCCTTATTTGTTCCCTTGAACCTTTGACATCTTTCACAATGATTTACATACTCTTTTAGAAAGGTAGATATTCCAGGCCACCAATAGAATCGGGAGATCAACTCCATGGTTTTTTCATACCCTGGATGTCCAGCAATTGGTGAGTCATGATATAGTCTGAGAATATCCATCTTGATCAAGGCAGAATCAGGTACATATATGCGGCCTTGTGGGTCATGCAACAAGCTATCTTCTCCTTCGAGTAAAAAGTGTTTTCTGCCAAGATACATGGTATCTTTCTCCATTAGCTTACAAAGCTCATTGAATATAGATTTATTGAGTTGTTCACCTTCATCAGAGATAAGAAGTGGAGTATCTAGCTCCATACTTCCGATCTGCTCCAGTGGTATTACCAAAACTCCTTTGTTTTCTTGATCTATGCTGACAGTGTGATCTTCTCTTCTAGAGAGGGCATTGGCCTTGCCCATAGTAGCTCCAGGTTTATGAATCCATTTTAGATTGAATCTAGATAAATATTGCACCCATCTTGCTTGTCAGTGATTGAGATCTTGTCTTGTCTGATACCACTGAAGATTTTGGTAATCATTCCAGATTTTCACAGGAAATCTAGCTCCTTTAAGATAATGTCTCCACTCTTCTAGTGATCTTATGACTGAGAGCATCTCCTTGTCTGAAATGGGATAATTTCGTTCTGTAGGTTGCATGCTATGAGAAGCATAAGCAATGGGGTGCCATTTGTCCTTTTTCTTGATAGAGAGCATTGCTCCTGTGGCATAATCCAAAGCATTGGCTTCTAAATGAAATTTGCAATCTATATCCAAATATGCTAAAATGGGGGCTGTTATGAAAGCATTCTTTAGCATTTCAAATGATTCTTGTTGTGTTAAGCCCCATTCAAATGGGATTTCTTTCTTTAAAAGATCATTAAGTGGTCTAGCCACTTGAGAGAAATTTGAAATAAAATGGCGATAGAAGTTGGCAAGTCCTAAAAAGCTCCTAACTCCTCAAATGTTTGAGGGAACAGGCCATTGAGTTATAGCCTCTACCTTCTTTGGATCCATAGAAATGCCATTCTTTCCCACAATCATGTCAAGAAAATCTACTTCTGGGACACGAAAGCAACATTTGGGGGCTTTCACAAAGAGGTCATTTTTCTTTAGTCTTTGGAGTACTTCTAATATGATTCGATCATGCTCCGCTTGATCTTCTGTTTTTGTGAATATTAATAAATCATCTATATAGACCACTACCACATCATCCATGTCAGCAAAGATTTCATTTATCATGGCCTGAAAAGTGGTGAGGGAATTGCATAATCCAAAATACATCATGAGGGGTTCATATGCTCCTCTGAAGCATATGAAAGTGGCTTTCCATTCATCTCCCTCTTTGATGCGGACATTGTTATATCCCCATCTTAGGTCCATCTTGGTAAATAATTTAGCATTTTTTAACTTGTTGACCAGTTGCGAAATCAAGGGCAAAGGATAATTGTTTTTAATGATATGCTCATTAAGGTATCAGTAATCTTGTACCATTCATTTCCCACCATCTTTCTTTGGAATAAAGAATACAGGGGATGTTTGTGGAGATTTTGATGGATGAATATTGTGACAATCCTTGCTGTCTCATATACAGTCTCTAGTAGACTCCTTGTTGCAATGGACTTAGTGTATACTTTTTGCTTCATCTTATCTTATCATTTCATGACTAATCTAATCATGCTTATCTTCTGCTCTTCTTCCCAATCAGATCTATATCCATTTGGCTATTCCTTAACATGTTCATTACCATGTTCTTCTAGATTTTTAATGCGTGTAGCCAACGCTCTTTTAATCACCAAGTGATTCTTTTCATTTCTGTGCTATGCATGGCTATGGCACAGCCCAGTTCATTACCGCTGCTGTGGCTTCTCTTCCATTTGATCTGCCACCTGCAGTATCAAACATGTTATTCATTTCTGCTCCCCTTAGCCCTAAAGGCTGTGGTATGCCTTTATCACTATTGGATAGCTACAACATGGACTCTTCCCTCAGTTGCATTCCTACTGCATAGACATAGCATTCTACCTAATCAGATATTAGGGTTAGACAAACATGTACAAATAGTCTAGTAGTATAAAAACCCCAAGGACAATGCTGGGTAGATCCCTAGTCTAGTCTCTTGGTCTTCATCTGAACTTGACTACTTAAGCCTCAAGTCCTCAAGCCTACTCTCTACTAACCATAGTGAGTTAGTATATTCTCCCTTTCTTTTTAGCTAATAGTTAGTAGTAAAGCTGGTTCAAGTTCCCTCTTGGGTTTAGCCATTTCAAATATAGCCTTTCTGCATTTGTTCATCTAGGAATGCAGTGACTTCTTCCTGTTTGTTAATTGAAAGAGGGATAATTCTTCCTTTGTGGGGTTTGAAATCATTTTGTAATTCAATTGCATGATCCCATGGCTTGCATAAGGGCATTCTTTTGGAGTCTTTCTTTGAAAACACTGTGAGGTAATCATGATACTCTTTTGGTACTAATTCCTCTGGTGGGGTTTCTTTCAGCTGAACCCTTTCAAGCACTTTTTGGGTATTATTGTTTCATTCCAGTGAATGTATTCAATGGTATACCTGATATGTCTGCTTGCGCTGTTCTTTTTACAATGCCTGTCTTTCTGGTTGTCCAATCTATTTCTGGGTTGTGGCACTGTAACCACTCATATCCCAGAATGAATTCAAACTTTCCCAGATCAGTGACCTCAGCAGTCAGTTTCTCACAATGACCTTCATATTCCATTACAAGTTGACAGTTATGCATTATTTTTCCAGCAGTGTTTAAGGTTCTGTCAGCATTATACACTGGAATTGATCTTCATAAAGGGTTAAGGGGAAGATGAAGACATTGGGCAAATTGCTGGTTAATGAAGACAGTGTTTGCTCCAGAATCTAGGAGGGCAGATGTTTTTGTAAAAGGGATATTCATTTTTGGTGTTATCTTTATTGGAAGGACTATATCCTTTTTTGGATTGATGGTTTTCAGGAAATGAAATACCTTCGATTCTTCTTTTGATGTGTCAGGTAATAATTCATTGAGATCTAACTCTGTTAGTTCTGGATACATGGTTCTGACATTGTGTCTTGTTTGTTCCTTTGATGGAATAGGAGTTGTCATGCTCCTTATTTCCACTATTTCTGGGAAAACTTTCCTGCTTTTGGTTACATGTGAATTAAGCACTGGTGTTTTGTCCCAGCCAAGCTTATTATCTAAATGAGACCCACATGACGGCAAAGATAAAGTTTCTTCTATTTCCAGAATAGCATATTAATTTAGACTTCCCACTTTCCCAGACTTAAGGGGTTGCCCTAATCTTTTCCCTTTTTGGAAGCAATAGTTTCATAGTCTTGGAACCAGGCATGAGCTTTATTAAAATCCATTCCTGCAATGGATTTATTCCAATCTTGTTCTTTTCCTTTGTCATTCATGGTTTCTGAAGGAGTGTCTTCTTCACTCATTTCTCAGATATTCCTTGAGGGACGACCCGTAATGCACCATTTGGCATGTCCTCCTCCAAGGAATTTACACTTTTTACATGCTTTCTTGGGTTTTGTGCATTTAGAAGCGATATGAGGTCCCTGACAATTAAAGCATTTAATAGGTTCTTGTTCTCCTTTCCTTGTTTGGACTGCATCTATGTTCATGGCATTGGGATCTCAAGATGGACAAGAGATCCGATCTGTGGTTCCTTGATGGATGAAGTCTAGAAGTTCCTAACGTTCTCCATACTTTTCTCATGAATGTGGCACAATCTTGATATTGGCCATCTTGCAAGAATAGGTATTTCACCATATCTTGATTCATGTTTTGTTCTAGGATTTGCAAGATTCAATCTCCATTGTATTCAGCTTGGGATAGGTAATTTTCCAACTTTACAAGATATTGGGCTACCATCATGTTATTGGTTTGTTTCAGATTTTCTATTTGTCATCTAGCCCATTCTCTTTCATTGGTTAGTTAGAAATGAAGTTCTACGAGTTTCTTAAAATTGGGCCAATCTGTAGATTCTCCTTTCAAGATCTTATTTAGATGTGCTCAGACAAATGCTCTGGCATCTCCTTTTGTCATTTGAGATAGTATGGCTTTTATGCCTACTTCTCCTCTTAGTGCAGATATGTTTTCTTGTCTTCATACCTGTGCTTTGGTTCACCATTCTTCAAACTTTCTTCCTCACATTCCATCATACTCTCCTGGATCTGCCACTATCTTGGTAATGCAAGTAGCTGAATGGAATGAAGGCTCAGCCTTCACTTGTTCTTCCATTTCTTTCATGTCTTCTCAAAGCTTTTTGTTTTCTCATAATATCTGCTTCATAGCCAGACTCTGGATATTAAGAAAGTCTTTGAGATGGATTCCTAATTGGGATAGATCATTCTTTGATGATCTGGCAAGTGCATCCAGTGCATTGGCAAGATGCTCAGGTAGTGACATGATTTAATCAAATGTGGCTATGGTGGTGTTATCATCTTCTTTAGATCTGACCAAAGGTGGAATGTGCCAGTTGTCATTATACCAACCTCCATGGTATCTTCAATTATCTCTGGAGGCTTTAGTCAGGCTTATGATACCGAAGCTTATTCCAAATGGGTTTTCTTTGGTCTTATAGACATGTACTACTGCAAGTATGGGGGCATTTCTTTGAACTACTTGTTTGATGATCTAGCAAATTATGGTGGTGCAAACTAGAAAGATTCCTACAATAGTGGCAAGGATGAGTTCAAATGTTGAAATCATCTAATAGTGTTGGCAGTTGTGGGATCATTGTTGGAGTCCTTCTCCAAAAATCCAACCATCTGAGGTTGTGTTGATAGCAGGTACTACTTCTATGAAGGTGGAGTAAGGTGTGCGAAAAGTTCTTGACCAATTTCCTACAAAGAGAATTGGAACTTGTGAATCTGTGGTGTACTTGGCAATCCACCTAAGGAAGTAGATTGTGATGATGTAAAATGTCAGACAAAAGAGGAGGCAAATGACAAATAATTGCATTCAATATTTGTATGATTTTGCTGGGATATTTCATAGTCCTATCCTACTTCCTCTTTCTATTCCCCTCTTTATCTCCTGCTGATATTGCTTTCTTTGCCTTTTCCTAGGCAATGGTGGTACAGGTGCTTCTTTGAACTCATATTTGGACCACCCTTCAGATAGGCAGCATTTGGGAAGATTAAAGGTTCAGCTATAAAAATTTGCCTGAACCATTGAAGCTAAAGCATAAAAGCCCCTCTCTTCTTCTGAGGGCAGCTGATGCAGTGGTAACCAATCTGCAGCATCTATAATGCTTGGTCCTAGGCTGCAATCATTCAGGTTAGGGGTAGGTGGAAGGAGGAGGTCAGGGGACTCTGACTCTCTCTTGAACTTTGTAGGGGCAGATATGGTAAGAGGGATGACTATGTCCTCTTCCTTCATGTTGGTGATCAGTGATGTACTGTCTTCAAAGCCAATCTCTAATCTCAGATCTTCTATGATTGTATCTCTCACAATCGAGACCTGTCAGGGGAAGCCTGGTAAAGAAGCCTCTAATTCTCTTAAGAAGGTGGTGGTAGGTAACTCTGATCTGTCTCTATCCTCTGGGACCTGTGTGGCCAGTTCTTGCCTTGCTCTTGGCTCTGCCTGTTGGCGACCAACAATGAAAGAATGAAGGAAGTGGTGGAACTGGGGGAAAGACACTAGCACTCATTAGTACTGGTGTCACTGTAGCAGAGGGGGTCACTAGAGAAGATAAGAGTCTAGTCTAATGAAACAGCAGAACCCACTAGGAACTTGAACCAGCTCTACTATGACTATTAGCTAAAAAGGAATAGGAGATACTAACACATTCTGTTGAGGAAAGAGTTGAGAATATGAAGACTTAGTAGTTGAGTTCTAGAGAAGACCAAGATATATTGTACTAATTCTATTATGGGACTAAGCTACAATACTTCCTAGTGACCATTTATACTACTTTCAGTGAGTTGTGATAGATCTTGGATATAGCACTCTAGGGTTTCCAGCAGTGGAAGCCACTACTCTGGGTTTCCTTCTATGCATTCACCAAGCATTGAAAGAAAAAGAAAGTAATGAGTCATCCATGTTAGGGAAGACTTGGGAGTTGCCCTGGTTAGGGGAGACTATGCCTGTTAACCCAGTGCATGGGGAGCCTAGGACTTCTATCCACTAGAGTCCATTGGGGTTTAAGCCAAGGGACTAGACTAGAGATCTACCCAGCATTGTCCTTGGAGTTTATATACTACTATACTATTTGTACATGTTTGTCTAACCCTAATATCTGATTAGATAGAATGCTATGTCTATGCAGTAGAGATGCTGCTAAGGTAAGAGTTCATGTTGTAGCTATCCAATAGCAATAAAGGTGTACCACAGCCTCTAGAGCTGAGGGGAACAGAAATGAATAACATGTTTGATACTGCAGGTGGCAGATTAAATAGAAGAGAAGCTGCAGCAGTGGTAATGAACTGGGCTGTGCCATAGCCATGCACAGCATGGAAATGAAAAGAATCACTTGGTGATTAAAAGGGTGTTGGCTACTGTTAAGATTGGTCACTCCAGTCCTTTGGAAGGAAGTCCATGGGCACAGGAGTAGGAGTGGAGTAGCAGAGCGGAGGGGTGAGTCTCAGTGCAGGACTTATGTGTTGCACCTTGCGTAGGTTCAACTCTTCGGAGGAGGGATGTGAGGGAAGGGAGGAGACAACTGGAGTTATCCAAATTGATATTCAGACTAAGGAGTGTACAGTGAAGTAACTTTGATATTTATACTACCAGAGTTGTATTGCATTACTAATGGAGTAACTATGGAATAGAATAATAAGTAAGATGGGAATGAGAAACCTGGAGCTATGCACTGGAGATGCAATATGCTGGACTGTGCATCTAAGAACGAAGATCCAACAAAATGGACAGGCACAGCCAATCAGAGAACAAAGATGAACATAAAAGGAAAAGTCACGTGGATCTGAAGATCCTACACACATGAACAGAGGAGATCACTCCAGAGTTGTCGAGGAGTTGGATGCGGAGTTCCAGAGTAGGAATGGCATATGACAGCTACATGCATTAGAAGTCTAGAAGGATATGGTAATGACTGTGGCAAAGAATAGCCAAATGGAGATAGATCTAATTGGGAAGAAGAGCAGAAGATAAGCACGATTAGATTAGTCATGAATTGATAAGATAAGATCAAGGAAAAAGTATATGCTAAGTCCATTGCAATAAAGAGTCTATTAGAGACCATATATGAGATGGCAAGGATCATCACAGCTACAATCCATTGATTGACTGGGTTTCAAGCAGTATCTCATTCCACCCATCTGGACAGACTTTGTCAGCAACTCTGAGCTCTACCCCATAGCCTCTGGACTTACCTCCTCCAGCTGATCCCACACCCCCTGATTCACTGCATTTCTGTGATTGCAAGGCTCCACCCATTGCACTGATCAATGCATCTGTCTTTGCATTAGCCTGTCGCTGTGACGATCCTTGCCGTCTCATATACAGTCTCTGGTAGACTCTTCATCACGATGAACTTAGTGTAAACTTTTTGCTTGATCTTATTTTTTCATCTTATCTGATCGTGCTTATCTTCTGCTCTTCTTCCTGATCAGATCTATCTCCATTTGGCTATTCTTTGACATGGTCATCACCATGTTCCTACTAGTCTTCTAACGCATGTAGCCAACACACTTTTAATCACTGAGTGATTCTTTTCATTTCCATGCTATGCATGGCTATGGCACAGCCCAGTTCATTACCACTGCTGCAGATTCTCTTCCATTTGATCTGCCACCCACAGTATCAAACATGTTATTCATGTCCACTCCCCTTAGCCCTAGAGGCTGTGGTATGCCTTTATCGCTATTGGATAGCTACAACATGGACTCTTGCCTTAGTTGTCGCCCTACTGTGTAGGCATAGCATTCTCCCTAATCAGGTATTAGGGTTAGCAACACATGTACAAATAGTATAGTAGTATATAAACCCCAAGGACAATACTGGGTAGATCCCCAGTCTAGTCTCTTGGTTTTCTCCAGAACTCAACTACTAAGTCTTTACCACCTCAACTCTTTCCTCAATAGAACGAGTTAGTACTTCTCAATCCTTTAATAGCTGATAGTTGTAGTAGAGCCAGTTCAAGTTCCCTTACGGGTTCTGCCATTTCAGTCGCCTTCAGGGCTCCTTACAGTTTAGCCTGCAACTCTGCTCTAAGGATATCCAACTCTATGTGTCTTCCACAACTCCAGATCCTGTTGATCTCTCTGAAGTCCCTTTGGACTACCATGACTTCATGGATGTCTTTAGCAAAAGCAAGACTTCTAAGCTTGCTCCACACTGTGAACACAATCTCAAAATCAACCTGGAAGAAGGCACATCTCCTCTATTGGACACCATATACTCCCTCTCTGCCTCTGAGCTTGAGTCACTCTGGACATTTCTCAATGAACACCTAGCTAATGGGTTCATTTGTCCCTCCTCTTCCATCCATGCTGCTCTGGTCCTTTTTGTCCACAAGAAGAACAGTTTCCTCTGCCTTTGTGTCAACTTTTGAGGACTTAACAAGATCATGAAGAAAGACTGCTATCCCCTTCTCCACATCTCCAACCTCCTAGATGCTCTGAGCTGAGCTAAGATCTATATCAAAATCAACCTCCGGCATGCATATCACCTGGTCCACATTGCTAAGGGAATGAATGGAAGACTTCATTCTAGACCCAATATGGCTTGTATGAGTGGCTAGTCATGCTGTTTGGTCTCACCAATGCTCCAGCAGCTTTCTAGTGGTTTGTTAACACTACCTTGAAGGTTCTAGAACTCTGGTTGATGTCATTACTGATCACAAAAATCTGAAGTATTTTGCCACTATCAAGCTCCTGACTCACTGGCAGGCCTGGTGGTTGGAGTTCCTTTCCCAGTTTAATCTGATTGTTTATTTCCATCCTGGACACCTCAGAGCCAAGTCTGATGCCCTTACTAGACACTGGGATGTCTACCCCAAGGAGGGGGATAGGGACTATGCTTGCATTAATCTCCACAACTTCTGCCCCATTTTTACTCAGAAACAGCTTGCTGTATCCTTACAGGCCACTTATCTTGCAGCTCTGGTTCTCTGGGCCAGCACCCTCTTCAACATTGAGTCACTTCACAGCAATATTCTCTCTGCCCTCCTCTCCAACTTCATTGCTGCCATCCACCTCTCTGACTCTGACCCTGATTTGTGCTAGTTTGTTGACTCTAACAGCTTCCTCTGTTTAGATAATCATATCTACATTCTGGACACTGATAACCTCTGACTTTGTGTGCTCCAGTATAAGTATGATCATCTGCTATTCAGACATTTTGGACAAAATCACACTTTGGAGCTAATCCATCAGGAATATACCTGGCCAGGCATTCAGACATTCGTTAAGGAGTATATCTCTTCTTGCACAGCCTGCACTCAAGCCAAGGTCCCTAGACATAAGCCCTATGGACTTCTAAAACAGCTCCCAATTCCTAAGAAGCCATATGTAATGACCCTTGTTATCTCATATACAGTCTCTGGTAGACTCTTCGTCAAATGGACTTAGCATATACTTTTTCCTTTGATCTTATCTTATCTTTCACATCTTATCTGATCAGTGTGACGATCCTTGCCATCTCATATATAGTCTCTGGTAGACTCTTCATCACAATGGACTTAGCATATACTTTTTGCTTGATCTTATCTTATCATTTCATGACTAATCTAATCATGCTTATCTTCTGCTCTTCTTCCCAATCAGATCTATCTCCATTTGGCTATTCTTTAACATGGTCATTACCGTGTTTCTTCTGATCTTCTAACGTGTATAGCCAACGCCCTTTTAATCACTGCATGATTCTTTTCATTTCTGTGCTGTGCATGGCTATGGCACAGCCCAGTTCATTACCGCTGCTGCAGCTTCTCTTCCATTTGATCTGCCACCTGCAGTATCAAATGTGTTATTCATTTCTGATTCCCTCAGCCCTAGAGGCTGTGGTACGCCTTTATTGCTATTGGATAGCTACAACATGGATTCTTGCCTTAGTCGTCACCCTACTGCATAGGCATAGCATTCTCCCTAATCAGGTATTAGGGTTAGCAACACATGTACAAATAGTATAGTAGTATATAAACCCCAAGGATGACACTGGGTAGATCCCCAGTCTAGTCTCTTGGTTTTCTCCAGAACTCAACTACTAAGCCTACTTTGCCACCTCAACTCTTTCCTCAATAGAATGAGTTAGTAGTCTCTTTTATTCTTTAGCTGATAGTTGTAGTAGAGCTGGTTCAGGTTCCCATGAGGGTTCTGCCATTTCATTAGACTAGACTCTTATTCTTTCTAGTGACCCCCTCTACTACAGGACCAGTACTAACAAGTGCTAGTGTCCTTCCCCCAGTTCCACCACTCCCTTTGTCCCTTCATCGTCAGTCACCAACGGGCAGAGCCGAGAGAAGAGCAAGAACAGGCTGCACAGGTCCCAGAAGGTGGGAACAGATCCGAGTCACCGGCCACAGCCTTCTTAAGAGAATTAGAGGCTTCTTTACCTGGCTTCCCCTGACAGGTCTCGATCATGAGAGATATGATTGAAGGAGATCTGAGACACGAGATCGGCTTCGAAGACAGTACATCGCCAATCACCGACACAAAGGAAGAGGACATAGTTGTCCCCCTTATTCTATCCACCCATATGAAGTTAGAGAGAGAGTCAGAGTCCCCAGACCTCCTCCTTCTGCCTACCCCTGACCCCAACAACTGCAGCCCGGGTCCGAGTGTTATAGATGATGCAGATCAGTTACCACTGCAGAGGCTGCCCTCAGAAGAAGAGAGGGCCTTTTACAGTTTAGCTTCGACGGTACAGGCAAATTTCTATAGCTGTATCTTTAACCTTCCAAAAAGAAGAAGATCGGAAGGCTGGTTGGAGTATGAGTTCAAAGAAGCCCCTGCAGCACTACCACTGCCTAAGAAAAGGCAAAGAAGGCAATATCAGCAGGAGATAAAAAGGAGAATAGAAAGAGGAAGTAGGATAGGATTACAAAACATCCCACCTTGCTCTTACAAATACTGAATGCAATTAATTGTCATTCTTCTCTCATTTAGCCTGATCTTCTACATCATCACAATCTATTTCCTTAGGTGGATTGCCAAGTATGCAACAGATTCACAAGTCCTAATCCTCTTTGTAGGAAACCAAAGCAGGACTTTCCGCACCCCTTACTCTGCTTTTATTGGAGTAGTCCCTGTAACCAATGCAACCTCAGATGGTTGGATTTTCAGCGAAGGCCTTCACTGCAACCCTCATCAGTGCTAGATGATCTCAAAGTTTGAGCTCATCCTCGCTACTCTCATTGGAATTTTCCTCATTTGCACCATCATCATCTGCTGGATCATAAAACTAGTCGTTGAAAGAAATGCCCCCATCCTCGCAGTAGTACACATATACAAGACTGAAGAAAACCCTTTTGGATTAAGCTTCGGCATAGTAAGCCCAACTAAAGCCTCCGGAGACAATTGGAGATATCATGGAGGTTGATTTAATGAGAACGATTGGCATGTCCCTGAATTAATCAGATCAGATCGGGACGATGACAATGCCACTATCACTGCTTTTGATTAAGCAATCATGTCACTACCCGAACATCTAGCTCAGGCGCTTGATGCACTTGCTGGATCTTCAAAACATGAGTTGTCCCAGTTAGGAATTCATCTCAAAGAGTATCTTGATATACATAGCCAGGCTATGGAACAAATACTACACGAAAACAGAAAATTACGGGATGACGTAGCAGAAATGGAAGAACAAGTCAAAGCTGGACCTTCTTCTAGTGGTGGTGCCAGGATCACCAAAATAGTAGTGGACCCAGGAGAATACGATGGTATAAGAGGAAGAAAGTTCAAAGAATGGTGGATGAAAGCTCAAGTATGGCGTCAAGAGAATATTGCTGTACTCCACGGAGAAGTGGGAGTAAAGGCCATACTATCCCAAATGACAAAAGGCAATGCAGGAGCGTTCACACGTGCCCATTTGAATAAAATCCTAAAAGGGGATGAAACAGATTGGCCAGAATTCAAGAAGCTCATAGAACTTCATTTCTGCTTAACCAATGAAAGGGAATGGGCTAGACGCCAGATTGAAAATCTGAAACAGACTGATAAGATGACGGTAGCCCAATACCTCATAAAGCTGGAAAATTATCTAGCAACAGCCAAATATGATGGAGATCGTATCTTGCAGATCATGGAATGGAACATGAATCAAGATATGGTCAAATACCTTTTCTTATGAGATGGTCGATACAAAGAATGTGCCACCTTCATGGCAAAAGTCAAAGAGTATGGAGAAAGACAGAAGTTATTAGGATTCATTCGACGTGGAACAGCCGATCGAATCTCCAGACCTGCTAAAGATCCAAATGCCATGGACGTAGATGCCATTCAAAAAGGACCAGGGTCTTGACCCCTAAAGTGTTTCAACTGTCAGGGACCCCATGTAGCATCGAAGTGCCCTAAGCCCAAAAAGGCATGTGAAAAGTGCAAGTTCCTTGGAGAAGGACATGCTAAATAGTGCACCATGGGACGACCTTCCAGAAATATCTGAGAAATGAACTCGGAAGAAGAAACAATGAATGAAAAACCCAATAAAGGAAAAGAATGAGATTGGAGTAAGTCTATTGCAGGAATGGGTTTCGATAAAGCTCGTGCCTGGTTCCAGGATTATGAAACAATTTCCAAAAAGGGAAAAGATTAGGGCAACCCCCTGAATCTGGGAAAGGAGGAAGCCCGAATTGATATGCTATTCTGGAAATAGAAGAAACTTTATCTTTGCTATCATATGGGTCTCATCTGGACGATGAGCTTGGCTGGGATGAAACACTGGTGCTTGATTCACATTCAACCAAGAAAGAGAAAGTTTTCCCAGAAGTAGTGGAGATAAGAAGTATGGACACTTCTACTCCCACCCCTGAACAAAAACGACACGACGTCTGAACTATGTACCCAGATCTCACAGAAGCAGATCTTAATGATCTAATACCTGATTCAAAAGAGAAAGTGTTTCATTTCCTAAGGACACTGAATCCCCAGAAGGATATAGTGCTCCTGATAAAGATCACCCTGAAACTAAACATACCCTTCACCAAAACATCTGCCCTCCTAGACTCTGGAGCAAATGTGACCTTCATTGATCAAAGCTTTGCACAGCGTCTTCATTTACCTTTAACCCCATTAAGACACCCTATAGTGGTGTATAATGCCAATGGTACCCTGAATGCTGCTGGAAAAATAACACATAATTGTCAGCTTGTTATGGAATATAAAGGTCATCATGAGAAATTGACAGCAGAGGTCACCGATTTAGGAAAGTTTGAATTCATTCTGGGATATGAGTGGTTACAGTGCCACAACCCCGATATAGATTGGACAACTGGATCGGTTAGATTGATGAGATGTCCCCAACACTGTTGAAATCTCCAATAAGGTGATTCCACCCCAAGCAAGTTTTTACAAATGCTTCAAAAAGAGCAGCTAGATCAAGGCTATAATGTGTATCATTGGATAAACTCCCTGGAAAGGAGTAATGAAGAAGAGAAAATTTTGGAACGAGTACAACCAAAGGAAACTCTCCCAGAACAGATAGTCCCTAAAGAATACCATGATTATCTTATGGTGTTTTCAAAGAAAGATTCTGAGCGAATGCCTTTATGGAAACCCTAGGATCACGCAATTGAATTGCAAGAGGACTTTAAACCCCGAAAGGGAAGGATCATTCCTTTATCAATAGATAAACAGGAAGAAGTTACTGCATTCCTAGATGAACAAATACAAAAAGGATATATTCGTCCTTCTAAATCACCTCAAACATCCCCTGTATTTTTTATTCCAAAAAAGGATGGTGGGAAATGAATGGTACAGGATTACCGATATCTCAATGAACATACCATCAAGAACAATTACCCACTACTGCTGATTTCTCAGCTTGTGGACAAGTTGAAAGATGCCAAATTATTCACCAAAATGGATCTACAGTGGGGATATAATAACGTATGAATCAAAGAAGGAGATGAATGGAAAGCCGCCTTTGGATGCTTCTGAGGAGCATATGAACCCCCTAGTAATGTATTTTGGATTATGCAACTCCCCTGCTACATTTCAAGCGATGATGAATGAAATCTTTGCTGATATGAATGACGTAGTGGTGGTTTACATCGATGATCTACTAATCTTCACTAAAACCAAGGATCAAGCAGAACACAATTGAATTGTGCTGGAAGTATTATGATGTTTAAAAGAGAATGACCTCTTTGTAAAAGCCCCCAAATGCTGCTTTCATGTCACTGAAGTAGATTTCCTTGGCATGATTGTGGGAAAGAACAGCATTTCTATGGACTCAAAGAAGGTAGAGGCAATCACTCAATGGCCTGTCCCTTCAAACGTAAAAGGAGTTAGGAGCTTTCTAGGATTGGCCAACTTCTATCGTCGCTTCATTCTCGATTTCTCTCAAATGGCTAGACCCCTTAACAACCTCTTAAAGAAAGAAACTCCATTTAAATGGGACTTAGCACAGCAAGAAGCATTTGAAATGCTGAAAAAGTCGTTTGTTACGGCTCCAGTTTTAGCCTATCCGGACATAGATTGTGAATTCTGCCTAGAAGCTGATGCCTCAGACTATGCCACAGGAGCTGTGCTCTCTATTAAGAAAGATGACAAATGGCATCCTGTCACTTACACTTCTCACAGCATGCAACCTGCTGAACAAAATTATCCCATCTCTGATAAAGAAATGCTCTTGGTTATACGATCCCTAGAAGAATGGAGACATTATCTCAAAGGAGCTAGATTTCCAGTGGAAGTCTGGAATGATCATCAGAACCTTCAGTGGTATCAAACGAGACAGGATCTTAATCGCAGACAAGCTAGATGGGCACAGTACTTATCCAGATTCAATCTGAAATGGATTCATAAGCCTGGAGCTACTATGGGAAAAGCCGATGCACTCTCTAGAAGAGAAGATCATGCTATTGGCATAGAGCAAGATAATAAAGGAGTATTAGTAATTCTGCCAGAGCAGATTGGATCTATGAAGCAAGATACTTCTATTCTCATCTCCGATGAAGGTGAATGACTCCACAAACCTATATTCAATGAGCTTTGCAAGTTAACAGAAAAGGATACCATATGTCTTGGCAGAAAACACTTTTTACTCAAAGGAGAAGATAGCTTGTTGCATGACCTGCAAGGCCGCATATATGTACCTGATTCTGCCTTGATTAAGATGGACCTTCTCAGACTCTATCACGATTCACCAATAGCAGGCCACCCTGGATATGAAAAAACCATGGAGTTGATCTTCTGCTTCTATTGGTGGCCAGGAATATCCACTTTCATAAAAGATTATGTCAGTCATTGCGAAAGATGTCAACAATGTAAAGGAACCAACAAAGCCCCTAGCAGGTTATTACAATCGCTTCCTATTCCAGAAGGACCATGGAGTCACATTTCCGCAGATTTCATCACAGATCTCCCTAAGTCGAGATCTTATGATGCCATTCTTACAGTCGTAGATCGATTTTCAAAAGAAGTTGAACTTATTCCTTGCACAAAGCAGTGCAGTGCCCTGGATATGGCATGACTTTTCCTAAATCACATATGGAAGCATCATGGTCTTCCATCCTCTATTGTATCAGATCAAGGACTGCAATTTGCTGCACAAGTAATGACGGAGATTAACAAAGCCTTATCC
>JBBPUB010000320.1:0-17967 GCA_038094415.1 Xerocomus alliaceus | reverse complement strand
TCCATGTTGTAGCTATCTAATAGTAAATGAGAGCACACCACAGCCTCTAGGACTGAGGGGAGCAGAAATGAATAACATGTTTAATACTGCAGGTGGCAGATCAAATGGAAAAGAAGCTACAGCAGCAGTAATTAAGTGGACTATGCCATAGCCATGCACAGCACAGAAATGAAAAGAATCACACAGTGATTAAAAGTGCATTGGCTAAACACATTAGAAGGTCAGAAGGCAGGATAATTACTGTGTGAAAGACTAGCCAAAAGGGTTTAGATCTGATCAGAAAGAAGAGCAAAAGATAAGCACAATCAGATAGGATGAAAAAGATAAGATAAGATCAAGCAAAAAGTATACACTAAGTCCATTGCAATAAAGAGTCTACCAGAGACCATATACAAGACAGCAAGGATCGTCACACTACCCCCCATTAAAGATCATTGTCCAAATGATCAAATGGAAGATGATAAGTCAGAACTTCAGTGATATTTTCAAGACATTTCTGAAAAAGGAAAAGGAACTGTTCAGATTCAATGGATAAGGCCTGCAGTGCAGAAGAATGAGCCTGATAGAAGTTGGAAATTGCCTCCTTGGCATTAGTAAGATTGGAGCACAGCTCCCAAGTTCATTCCATTTCATCATATCCTTTCCAGTGTACCAGATATTCCAAATGGCACTGCCAATATCTGCTGTCCATTATGAAATCTACTTCCCACTCATTATTCCTGTCTTCCATAACCTTGACAGAACCAGGCTGTTCAACTGGCTGACCTTCTAGTCTTTCCTTATAAGGTTTAATGTGGGAGATATTAACTACAGAGTGAATTCTCATGGAATGGGGAAGTTTCAATTTCACTGCATTGGTTCCTATCAATTTGATAATAGAGAATGGGCCAAGCCATCATTCAGAAAGCTTTTTAGAAGCATATGTTAAGCAGAGATTATCCATGGATAGCCAGACCTGCTGTCCCTCTTCATATCTGGGGTTATTACTGTGAGATTGATCTGCATATTTCTTCTGATGTGTCTGTGCCACTTTTATATTTTGCTTTACTTGATCAAATGTGGTGGCCATCTCATCAGCAAATCTTACTGCAGCTAGTGCTTTATCCATTTTAAGGGATTCTATTCCCATCTGGGGGTTATACAAATGTGTCACCTCGAAAGGGGTCTTCTTAGTAGAAGCATGTTGTTTGAAATTAATAGAAAACTAAGCAACAGCAAGCCAATCTGCCCATTTGTCTTGTTTTTCTAAACAGAAGATTCTTAAAAACTTTTGTACTTCTTTGTTTATAATCTCAGATTGTCCATCTGTTTGTGGGTGAAATGCAGTGCTAAGTTTCATTTCAATAGATAGGGATTTGTTGATCTTAGTTATTACTTGTGCAGCAAACTGCAGACCTTGATCCAAAACAATAAAAGATGAAAGGCCATGATGCTTCCATATATAATTTAGAAACAATCAGGCCATATCCAGGGCACTGCACTGCTTGGTGCATGGTATAAGTTCCACCTCCTTGGAGAATTGATTGACAACTGTGAGAATAGCATCAAAAGAGTAGGATTTAGGGAGATCTGTAATGAAATTGGCAGAAATATAACTCCAAGGGGTTTCCAGGATAGGTAATGGTACTAATAGACCACTTGGGGATTTATTCATTCCCTTGAATTGTTGACATCTGTCACAATAACTGACATAATCTTTGACTAATATAAAAATTCCAGGCCACCAATAGAATCTAGAAATTAATTCTAATGTTTTTTTATATCCAGGATGTCTGGCCATTGGAATGTCATGAAATAATCTGAGAATATCCATTTTTAGCAAGGCAGAATCTGGTACATATATTCTTCCTTGTGGGTCATGTAATAGACCATCTTCTCCTTTGAGTAAAAAGTGTTTTCTGCTAAGATGAATGGTATCTCCTTCAGTTAACTTGCAAAGTTCATTAAATATAGATTTATTGAGTTGTTCACCTTCATTGGAGATGAGAAGTGGAGTATCTATCTCCATCTGTCCAATCTGCTCCAGCGATATCACTAGGACTCTTTTATTATCATTTTCTATTCCAATTGCATGATTCTCTCTTCTAGAAAGGACATCAGCTTTTTCCATGGTAGCTCCAGGTTTGTGTATCCACTTTAGATGAAATCTAGATAAGTATTGCGCCTAGCATGCTTGTCTGTAATTGAGATCTTGTCTTGTTTGATACCATTGAAGGTTCTAATAATCATTCCAAACTTCCACAGAAAATTTAGCTTCTTCAAGATAATGTCTCCATTCCTCCAATGCTCATATTACCAACAGCATTTCCTTATCTGAAATAGAATAATTTCATTCTGCAGGTTGCATGCTATGCAAAGCATATGTGACTGGGTGCCATTTGTCACCTTTCTTAATGGACAGCACTGCTCTAGTAGTGTAATTAGAAGCATTGGCTTCTAGATGAAATTTGTAATCTATATCTGGATAGGCCAAAACTGGGGCAGTTACAAAAGCAGTTTTTAACATATCAAATGCTTCTTGTTGAGCTAAGCTCCATTCAAATGGGACTTTCTTCTTTAATAAGTCATTTAGTGATCTGGCCACTTTGGAAAAGTTGGAAATAAAACAACAATAGAAGTTAGCTAATCCCAAGAAGCTTCTTACTCCTTTTAGATTAGTGGGAATGGGCCATTGAGTTACAGCCTCAACCTTCTTTGGATCCATAGAAATGCCATTCTTTCCCATAATCATGCCAAAAAAATCAACTTCTGTGACACAAAAGCAGCATTTTGGGGCTTTCACAAAGAGGTCATTCTCTATTAGTCTACGAAGTACTTCTTTCACTATCCAATCATATTTGGCTTGATCTTCCATTTTAGTAAATATGAGCAAGTTGTCAATGTAAATGACCATTACATCATCCATGTCTGCTGTCATATTCTGAACTTCAACTCCAGTCAGCACAGTGCAACTCTGGCACAATCTACTCAGGAAGGCATTTCTCACCTCCAGACTTTGTTCATTATAGTACTCCTTGTTTTCCTTACCTTACATCTCCTTTAGTATTAGTTCCACAGTCTCCATTCTCCATCACTTAGAGTTCATTATAGAGCATAGCTCCAGTGACTGCTAACACCAGTCACAGCTCCAGACTTTGTATTACTGAACTCTGTCCTATGCACTCCATTCTAGTGGTGTTTCTCAGTAGTATATATATTCTGTACAATTCCGCTGTACTCTCCTTAGTATAAATATCAACTAAGTTTCCTCCACCTCCTCTAGTCTCCTTCTCTCTGTTCTCCTCCTTACCTCTGTCTCAATGAGGACCAGACTAGAGCAAGAGTGCAACACATACATCCTGTGCTAAGTCCTCACACTCCTAAGTCCACTCATTACTATCTCTGTCCGGACTTCAGTCCACCTTTATACTAACCTCTGAACCTCTGCCCCACTAGCTTGGACTTATCCAAAGTAACATCCCAAAGGGACCAGACTTGACATCTGCAAAGATTTCATTCATCATTGCTTGAAATATGGTGGGGGAGTTGCATAATCCAAAATATATCGCAAGGGGTTTATAAGCTCCTCTAAAGCAAATGAATGCAGCTTTCCATTTATCTCCTTCTTTGATGTGAACATTGTTACAACCCCATCTTAAGTCCATTTTGGTAAATAATTTAGCATCTTTAAATTTGTTGACTAGTTGCAATATAAGGGGTAAAGGATAATTGTTTTTGATGGTGTGTTCATTGAGATATCAGTAATCTTGTATCATCCTTTTCCCACCATCCTTTTTTGAAATGAAAAATACAGGGGATGTTTGTAGAGATTTTGATGAACAAATATATCCTTTCTGCAATTGTTCATCTAGAAACACAGTGACTTCTTCTTGTTCATCCATCAAAAGAGGGATAATTCTTCCCTTGTGGGGTTTGAAATTGTTTTGTAATTCTATAGCATGATCTCAAGGTTTTCATAAAGGTATTCTCTTGGAATCTTTCTTTGAAAACACCATGAGATAGTCATGATACTCCTTCAGGACTAGTTGTTCTGGCAGAGTTTCCTTCAGTTGTACTCTTTCTAAAACTTTATCTTTTTCTACTAGTTGTTCCTGCTGATGGATCCAATGATACACTTGATACAATTGGTCATGCTGTTCTTTCTGTAGCATTTGTAGAAACTTGCTTGGAGTGAAATCACCTTGTTGGAGATTTTGATAATGTTGGGGACATCTCATCAATCTAACCTTTCCAGTAGTCCAATCTATTTCTGGGTTGTGGTGCTATAACCACTCATATCCTAGAATAAACTCAAACTTTTCCAGATCAGTGACCTTAGCTATTAATTTCTCACAATGACCTTTATATTCTATAACAAGCTGACAATTATGCATCATTTTTCTAGCAGCATTTAAAGTTCCATCTGTGTTGTACACATGGATTGGATGTCATAATAGAATTAAAGAAAGATGAAAATGCTGAGCAAATTGTTGATTGATGAAGATTGCGTTTATACCAGAATCTAGAAGGGTGGATGTTTTTGTAAATGGTATATTTATTTTTAGGGTTATCTTGATCAGAAGAACTATGTCCTTCTGTCAAGTCTGGATTCTCCAGATGGGTCCATGTCACATACCACTCCAACTCTGGTACTCTGGTACTCTCCAGCATGATCTCCGGTACAATCTCCAGTACAATCTCCTAGATATCTCTTATCTTGTCTCTCATATTCCCAATTCATATGATCTCCTTCAGTTATTCTCATTCTTAGTTCCTCCAAGCAGGTGTCTCGCTTAGCATGACAGCCCAACATCTGTCTCTAACTTGTCTCCAACCTGTCTTGGGCATGTCCCCAACCTGTCTCCAACTTTGATATATCATTACTCATTCTGTTTCACCTTTGACAACCTGTCACATTCCATTACTAATCCATCCAGACTCCATAGTATAAATATGGTACTCCAACTTGTACATACTTCAGTTTAAATATTGAATTAGTCTCCTTCTCACACTTCTGACCTCAAGCTCTGTGCTCATCTGACCTCTGACTCCGAGGATAACAAGTACAAGGGCACAACACATAAGTCCTGTGCCAAACGTCCTCACCCCCTCCGTTCCACCCATCCTTTCCTCACCCTTCCATTGCAACTCCATTCCAGACATTGTCAGACTCATCCAGAGGACCCGGACTTGACAGTATATTCAAACTCATACTTGTACTCATCATACTCACTATGTCGTGCACCCAGACATCCTGTCAGCAGCTCAAGTCGGTCTTTGACTCCTCTCGCACCATTCCTGGTGACTTCCACAGCCTTAGTGCTAGATCCATAACTTTCCCATCCATTTCCACTGCACCTTGTCATCACACCACTCCTTCTGGTCCTTTCGACTCTCCTCTCACTCTGCTACCAGAAACAGGCCCTGCCTTCCCCTGAATCTGTGAACTTCAGGACGATCCTGTCCCTGGAGAAGAAGGTCTTCATGCTCTGGCCCCTCTGGTCCCTGGAGATGATGATGGTGATGATCCACCATCTGATCCCTCAGAACCACCCAATCCTTTAGACCCGGGTGACCCCTTCGATGATGATGATGAGCAGCAGCCCAACGACATACCCTTGGCTTTTGAACCATTTAACCAACTCGCCAATGCCATCCAGAATATGACTCGGCAGGCACTCCAGCATAAGTCCTCCGACACTTCTAAAACCAAAGTCCAGGAGCCAGACCTGTTCAATGGACTGGATCTCCGGAAACTCCGTCCCTTCATCATCCAGTGTGAGTTGAACTTCCAAGCCAATCCTAAGTCTTTCCACCATAATTGTGCCAAAGTCACTTTCGTGCAGTCCTATCTCAAGGGAGTTGCCCTTGAATATTTTGAGCCGGATCTTTTTGGCAGTGAACCTCCAGAGCTCCGTCTGCTCTGGATGACCAGCTGGGAAGTATTCCTATATGAACTCCAGTCTAACTTCAGTCTGCATGATCCCATTGGCAATGTGGAGGCTTGGCTTGAGCAACTCCACATGAAGGATTCCCAACACATCTCCAACTATATAGTCCAGTGGAACCACCTGGCGAGCCAAGTCTGGGAATAGGGTCCTGGAGCACTCCACCGCAGTTTCTACATCAGACTTCCTAATTGCATCAAGGATGAGTTGTCTTGGCTTGGCAAACCGAGTGACCTCCACAACCTTCGCACTTTAGTGCAGCAGATCAACCATCACTATTGGGAACATAGGAAAGAGATTTCTAGGGCCAACAAGATTTCTGGATCTAACTCTGGAAATGGTAATTCCAAGGCCACTACATCCACAGCTCCATCTTTATCTGCTCCTACCTTGGACTCCAAGCCTAGGAGTTCTGTGAAAGACTCTAAGGCCTCCAACTCTGGCAGTCACTCTAACTCTGGAACCTCTGTGGCCCCCAAACCTGACTTGTCATCCAAGCTAGATAAGGATGGCAAGCTCACAGCAGTCGAGCAAAAGTGTCGCTTCAATAATAATCTATGCATGTTCTGTGGTTAAGCTGGCCACAAAGCTAAAGAGTACCTGAAGTCATCATCCTGGGCATCCAAGGCTCGCGCGGCTACAACCACAACTCCAGAAGTCAGACCGAAGGCCTCTAGCATGGAGGCAAAAAATAGTCAGCAGCCTTGTAGACTCTGCATGGACTCGAGGTTGTGTTGACTCCACTCATGCATCTAAGGAGGTCTGACTCAATGTGTCTGCTCTCTTAGATCCCTGCTCCCTCATGCCTACCATCTCAGTCCTTTCCTATGACATCCCAACCTTCCCCGCACTCGTAGACTCTAGATCGTCCGATTGTTTCATAGATACCTCATTTGTTAATGATCATGGACTTTCCCCATACTCCGTTCCTCTGCTTGAACTCCAGCTCTTTGATGGAACATCCAACTCCACCATTACTCATGCTCTTGACCTCTCTACCTGTTTTGAAACCAGTGACATCACTCTGACGATGTTCTACATCACTCCACTGGATGGATCCTGTTCCCTTGTGCTAGGACACAACTGGCTCACCCACTACAATCCATTGATTGACTGGGTTTTGAGCAGTATCTTGTTCCACCCATCTGGACAGACTTTGCCAGCAACTTCGAGCTCTACCCCACAGCCTCCGGACATACCTCCTCTGGCTAACCCCACATCCCCTGATCCACCACGTTTCCATGATCGCAAGGCTCCACCCATTGCGCTGATCAATGCACCTGCCTTTGCATTGGCCTGTCACCTTCAGGGCTCCTTACAGTTTAGCCTGCAACTCCACCCCAAGGATACCCAACTCCATGCATCTTCCACAACTCTGGATCCTGTTGATCTTTCTGGAGTTCCTCCGAACTACCATGACTTTGCGGACGTCTTTAGCAAAAGCAGGGCTTCTAAGCTTGCTCTGCACTGCAAACACAATCTCAGAATCAATCTGGAAGAAGGCACATCTCCTCCATTGGGCACCATATACTCCCTCTCCACCTTTGAGCTTGAGTCACTCCGGACGTTCCTCAATAAACACCTAGCTAATGGGTTCATTTGCCCCTCCTCTTCCACCCATGCTGCTCCGGTCCTCTTTGTCTGCAAGAAGGACAGTTTCCTCTGCCTCTGCGTCAACTTTCAAGGACTTAACAAGATCATGAAGAAAGACCGCTATCCCCTTCCCCACATCTCCAACCTTCTAGACACTCCAAGCCAAGCTAAGATCTATACCAAAATTGACCTCCGGCATGCATACCACCTGGTCCGCATTGCTAAGGGAGATGAATGGAAGACTTTGTTCCAGACCTGATATGGCTCATATGAGTGGCTAGTCATGCTGTTTGGTCTCACCAATGCTCCAGCAGCTTTCCAGTGGTTTGTCAACACCATCTTTGCTGATCTATTAGATGTTTGTGTTATAGTCTATCTCGACAACATCCTCATCTACTCTGTGGACAAGGCCTTCCACAAGGAGCATGTTTGGGAAGTGCTCCGTCAACTCCACAAACACAGACTTTATACCCACCCAGATAAGTGTGAATTCCACACTGACTCCACCAATTATCTTAGATACCAACTCTCTCCCTCTGGACTTACCATGTCTCTGGAAAAGGTTAAAGCAATCTTGGATTGGCCCAAGCCTCGGAAAGTCAAGAACATCCAGTCCTTCTTGGGTTTTGCAAATTTCTACAGGCGTTTCATTCATAACTACTACAATATCGTCATTCCCCTGACCCAACTCACACAAAAGGGCACTTCATGGAACTTCTCTGCAGACTGTCATTCCATCTTCCAGGCACTCAAGGATGCCTTTACCTCAACTCTGATCCTTATCCACTGGGTTCTGGATGCTCTGATCATAGTAGAAACCGACGCCTCCAACTATGCTATTGCTGGTATCCTCTCTATCCGTTGTATGGACGAGGAAATCTGGCCAGTTGCTTACTACTCTTGGATGCTCCATTCTCCAGAGCTCAATTATGACACCCATGACAAGAAGCTACTCACCATCCATGAGGCATTCTGGACTTGGCGCCACTACCTTGAAGGTTCCGGAACTCTGGTTGATGTTGTTACTGATCACAAAAATCTGGAGTATTTTTCCACTACCAAGCTCCTGACTTGCCAGCAGGCCCAGTGGTTGGAGTTCCTTTCCTAGTTCAATATGATCATTCATTTCTGCCCTGGACGCCTCAGCGCCAAGCCTGATGCTCTTACTAGATGCTGGGACATCTACCCCAAAGAGGGGGATAGGGACTACGCTCATGTTAATCCCCACAACTTCCGTCCCATTTTTACTCAGGAACAGCTTGCTGTGTCCTTATGGGCCACTTATCTTGCAGCTCTGGTTCTCCAGGCCAGCACCCTCTTTGACATCGAGTCACTTCACAGCAATATTCTCTCTGCCCTTCCCTCCAACCCCATTGCTGCCATCCACCTCTCTGACTCCAACCATGATTCACGCTGGTTTGTCAACTCCAATGGCTTCCTCTGTTTGGATAATTGTATCTACGTTCCAGACACTGATAACCTCCAACTCTGTGTGCTCCAGTATAAGCACAATCATCCGCTATTCAGACATTTCAGACAAAATCGCACGTTAGAGCTAATCCGTTGGGAATATACCTGGCCAGGCATCCAGACATTCATCAAGGAGTATGTCTCTTCTTGTATGGCCTGCACTTGAGCCAAGGTCCCTAGACATAAGCCCTACAGACTTCTAAAACAGCTCCCAATTTCTGAGAAGCCATGGAATTCCATTTCCATGGACTTCATTGAACAACTTCCCACGTTCTCTGGACACACTGCCATCCTAGTCATTGTCGATCACCTTTCCAAGCAATGTATATTCATCCCGACTGACAATAAGGTGACATCTCCGGAGCTTGCAAAACTCTTTCTTCTTCATGTCTTTTCAAAGCATGGAGTTCCCTCTCACATCACCTCCAATCAAGGTTTGGAGTTCATCTCTCACTTCTTCTGCTCACTCAGAAAGGCCCTCAACATCCAACTCCACTTCACCTCCAGTTACCATCTGGAGGAAGACGGTCAAACAGAGCATATGAACCAGACCCTGGAGCAGTACCTTTGGGTCTATTGCAATTATCAACAGGACAACTGGTCTGAACTCCTTCCCTTAGCAGAGTTCATGTACAACAATGTGCCGAATGCAACCACCAGAGTTTCTCTCTTCTTCGCTAACAAGGGCTACCATCCAAACTTGACAGTACATCCAGAGAGAGATCTCACCTCCACCAGAGCGTGAGAATACTCCATTGACCTCAACTCCCTTCATTCCTACCTCCATGAGGAGATTGCTGCTGCTCAAAAATGATACCAAGGTCCTGCTGACGCCAAGCGAACCCTGGCACTGGACTTTAAGGTCGGTAATCAGGTTTTCATCAAGGCTAAGTACTTCCGATCCATGCGCCCCTCTAAAAAATTATTGGAGAAAAACCTAGGACCTTATACCATTATTGCCCAAGCTGGTATGTACTCCTTCACACTCTGACTCCCAGTTACTATGAAGTCCATACATCCAGTCTTTCATGTATCCCAATTAGAACCCTCAGTTCCAAACACAATTCCAGACCGGACTCAGACTCCGCCACCTCTGGTTGAAATTGAAGGCAAATTGGAGTATGAAATAGCAGAAATCCTTGATTTAAAGATTGACCATAGGTGAAGAAATTGCAAGCTGTTATACTTGGTACACTGGTCTGGCTATGAAGGTACTGAAGATGAGACCTCCTGGCTTCTAGCCACGGAGCTCGGACATGCCTCCGAACTCGTTGATGACTTTCATCTGCAGTATCCAGACAGGCCCGGTCCTTCCTCTGCTTGATTGCTTCATTTGATCTTGCTCCATGTGGCCAAAACATGTCTATTCTAGTTACATGTGATGTCCTTCTACCTACACTACATCTCCGACTCAGACTCACTCCCTGACTTCTCCTCTATGAACTCCCTCCTCATCGCCTCTTTCTCCTCTGCCCCCAACTCCACCAACTCCACTGCCACCTTTTCCTCCACTCTGCTCTCCACCCCCATGTCTGTGTCTGTGCCCAACCCATACACCTCCTCTGCCTTCAGCTGCATCAGCTCCTCCACCACCTGCATCTGGTGGATCTGCCACCTTGTTTGCAACCAGACCACCTCCTGGAGTCCCTTGATTGACTCCAAAATGCCCTAGAGGGCCTTCACCCACTCCGGAGCCAAACCCCCCAAGCCACTAGGCCCAGCTACAGTGCTACTCTCCTCCATCCTCGGCTGCTTCACTGGCCTTTCCAATTCCACAATGGCCCTCTTCCTCCACTGCTCCAGCTTCTCCTCTCTGGGCCGCTCGCACTTCATCTTTGCCTTGTGGCACTCCATGCATGAGGTTGACTTGCCTAGCCTGAGCTAACACTCAAGCCCGTGCTCATCACACCTCTGGCATGCAGGGGGGCTGCTCTGCACCCGCGCCTTTCCCTTGCTCTGGCTCTGCTGAGCAGTTACCTCTGCCACCTGTGGTTGGTCAGTCCTGGTCGGTTCCTATGGGGCAGCACTTACCCTTTTTTTCATGGCCTCCTCCACCGCTTTCTGCACCTGCTCTGCCCTCCACGCCTCCAATGCTGCTACCTCCCTCGTTCTCCTCACCTCCTTCTCTGCCTTCCTCCGTGCCTCCTCTTCCTTCCTCGCCTTTACCCTCTGCCTCCACTCCGCCACCTTTGCATTCCACAATGCATCATCATCATCCTCACATTCTGCAAGACAGGCATTGTTCCACTCCTTGATGTTGGCATATGATTGTTGTTTTTTGGACATGATGTTGGTTTAAAGTTAAGGTATGACCACAGGCTAACCAGACTTATAAATCGGGGCACGATTAAATTCAGGCTCCACCACTCCATATTGTCTACTGGCTAATGGCCTTCAGGGGTTCAGGCCTAAGGGGGGAATACTGTCACATACCACTCCAACTCCGGTACTCTGGTACTCTCTGGCATGATCTCCAGTACAATCTCCAGTACAATCTCCTAAATATCTCTTATCTCATCTCTCATATTCCCAATTCATATGATCTCCTTCAGTTATTCTCATTCTTAGTTCCTCTGAACAGGTGTCTCACTTAGCATGACAGTCCAACATCTGTCTCCGACCTGTCCTGGACCTGTCTTGGACATCTGTCTCTGACTTGTCTCCGACCTGTCTCGGGCATGTCTCGGGCATGTCCCCAACCTGTCTCCAACTTTGATATATCATTACTTATTCTGTTTCACCTTTAACAACCTATCACATTCTGTTACTAATTCATCCAGACTCTGTAGTATAAATATGGTACTCCAACTTGTACATACTTCAGTTTGAATATCAAATTAGTCTCCTCCTCACGCTTCCGACCTCGAGCTCTGCACTCATCTGACCTCTGACTCTGAGGATAACGAGTACAAGGGTGCAACACATAAGTCCTGCGCCAAACGTCCTCACTCCCTCCGTTCCACCCATCCTTTCCTCACCCTCCCATTGCAACTCTGTTCCGGACATCATCAGACTTGTCCAGAGGACCCGGACTTGACAGTTCAACAATGTCCAGAATGAAGTTGCAATGGGAGGGTGAGGAAAGGATGGGTAGAACAGAGGGAGCAAGGACATTTGGTGCAGGACTTATGTGTTGCACCCTTGTACTTGTTATCCTTGGAGTCAGAGGTCAAATGAGTGCAGAGCTCAAGGTCAGAAGCATGAGGAGGAGACTAATTTGATATTCAAACTGAAGTATATACAAGTTGGAGTACCATATTTATACTATGGAGTCCAGATGGATTAGTAATGAAATGTGACAAGTTGTCAAAGATGAAACAGAATGAGTAATGATATATCAAAGTTAGAGACAGGTTGGGGACATGCCCAAGACAGGTCAGAGACAAGTCAGAGACAGATGTCCAAGATGGATCCAGGACAGGTCAGAGACAGATGTCAGGCCATTATACTAAGCAAGACATCTGCTTAGAGGAACTAAAAATGAAAATAACTGAAAAAGATCATATAAATCAAGAATACAAGAGACAAGATAAGAGATATCTAGGAGATTGTACCAGAGATCATACCAGAGCTCATACCAGAGAGTACTGGAGTACTAGAGTTGGAGCAGTATGTGACACCTTCTTTGGATTTATTGTTCTTAAGAAGTGGAACTCCAGTTCTTTAGTTTCAGGTAGAAGTTTATCTAGATCCATCTCAGATAGATTAGGATACATTGTCATAACATCACATTGTTTTTGTTCTAGAGCAGGAGTACTTGTCTTCATACTCCTTACCTCCACAACTTCTGGAAATACATTTCTTGGTTTGATTATATGTGAATCAAGCACTAGTGTTTCATCCTGGCCAAGCTTATTTTCTGAATGAGACCTGCATGACAGCAAAGATGAATCTTCTTTTATTTTCAGTATCTCATAGCAATTTGGGCTTCCCACCTTCTCAGACTTAATGGGTTGCCCTAATCTTTTCCTGTTTTGGAAGTGATTGTTTTGTAATCTTGGAACCATGCACAAGCTTCATTGAAGTCCATTCCTGCAATGGATTTACTCCAATCTCGTCCTTTGCCCTTGTCTTTAGGTGGACTCTTAGGCAAAGGAGAGCTTTCTTTGCTCATTTCTCAGATATTGTGTAAGGAACAGCCTATAGTGCACCATTTGGCATGTCCTCCTTCAAGGAACTTGCACTTTTCACATGCCTTTTTAGATTTAGGGCATTTGGTGACCACATGAGGTTTATTACAATTGAAACACTTAAGGGGTTTTCAGCTTCCTTGCCCCTTTTGTATTGCATCTATGTCCATTGCATTTGGATCTCAGGCTGGTCTAGAGATTCGATCTGCAGTTCCTCTTTTGATGAATCCTAGAAGTTCCTACTGTTCTCCATATTCTTTGACTTTTGTCATAAAGGTAATGCAATCCTTATAGTGACCATCCCTTAAGAAGAGGTATTTGACCATATCTTGATTCATATTCCTTTCCATGATTTGCAAGATGCAATCTCCATCATAATCTGCTTGTGACAAATAGTTTTCTAGTTTTATGAAATACTGGGCTACCATCATCTTATCAGTCTGTTTAAGGTTTTCAAGTTGGCATCTAGCCCACTTTTTCTTATTGGTTAATCAGAAATGAATTTCAATGAGCTTTTTGAATTCCAGCCAATCTGTTGTATCTCCTTTCAAGATCTTATTCAGATGGGCCCTGGCAAAGGCTCCTGCATCCCCTTTCATCATTTATGAGAGAATGGCCTTAACTCCAGCTTCTCCTTGGAGTACTCCTATATTTTCATTTCACCAGACTTGAGCTTTCATCCACCATTCTTCAAACTTCCTTCCTCTTGTTCTGTTGTATTCTCCTGGGTCTGCCACTACTTTCATGATTCGAGCACTTGACCCACTTGGGGCCTTTAGCTGTTCTTTCATTTCTTCAATTTCTTCTTTGAGTTTTCTATTTTCTCATAGGATCTACTTCATGGCCATGCCCTGCACATGTAAATAATCTTTAAGATGAATTCCCAATTGGGCTAGTTCTTATTTTGATGATCTGGACAACACATCCAGCACATGTGCTAGATTTTCAGGAAGTGACATGATTTATTCAAATGCAGCTACAGTGGCATTATCATCATCATGAGATCTAACAAGGGGTGGAATATACCAGTTGTTATCATTACATCAACCTCCATGGTATCTCCAATTATCTCTAGAGGCTTTAGTCAGGCTTACTATTCTAAAACTTATCTCAAAAGGGTTTTCTTCTGTTTTATATATGTAGACAACTGCAAGGATAGGGGCATTGCATTCAACTACCAACTTAATGATCCAGCAGAGTACTGCAGTGGTGACCAAGAAGATTCCTACAATGGTGGCAAGGATGATTTCAAAAATCATCTAGCAATTGCAGCAGTGGTATTGAAGTCCTTTTCCAAAGATCCAACCATCTGAAGTGGTGTGGTTTGTGGGTACTACTCCAATGAAGGCAGAGTAAGGCATGCAAAAGGTTCTTGAGCAGTTTCCTATGAAGAGGATTGGAACTTGTGAGTCTGTGGCATACTTAGCAATCCACCTAAGAAAGTAGATTGTGATGATATAGAAAATCAGACTAAAAAGAAGACAGATGACAAATAATTGCATTCAATACTTGTATGATCATGCCAGTATGTTCCTGAGTCTAATTCTACTTCCTCTTTTAATTTCTCTTTTTATCTTTTGCTAATATTGCTTCCACTGTCTTTTCCTTGGTGGGGCAGGAGCTTCTTCAAACTTGTAATTTGACCACCCTAAGAGTGATCTGCAGCAGGGGAGATTGAAGGTGTGGCTATAGAAACTGGCCTATGCCATCAAAGCTATAGTGTAAAATCCCCTCTCTTCTTCTGAGGGCAGCCAATGTAGTGGTAACCGATTGCCATCTACAATACTGGGTTCCAGACTGCAATCATTCAAATCTGGGGTAGGAGTAGGCAAATGGAGGAGGTCTGGGCTGTCTGGGTCAGACTCTAATTTTGTAAGGTCAAATACTATAAGGGGGACAACTATGTCCTCTTCCTTTAAGTTAGTGGCTGACAATGTACTCTCTTCACAGCCGAGATCTAATCTCACTTCTCCTTCAATTGTATCTCTCATAATTGAGTCCTAATGGAGGTAGCCTGGTAAAGAACCTTCTAGTTCTCTCAAAAAGATGGTGGCAGGTGATACAAAGGCATTTTCACCACCCAGGACTTGTGTAGCCAGTTCTTGCCCTTCTCTTGGCACTCCCCATTGGGATCTGACAATAAGGGAACAAAGGAATTGGTGGAACTGGATGGGCACTAGAAGTGGTTAGCACTGCTGGTCCTATAGTAGAGGGAATCACTAGAAAAGAGTCTAGTCTAATAAAACAACAGAAACTCGGTGGTGAAACTGGACCAGTTCTACTACAACTATTCTTTAGTAAAGGATGGATAGAAAGGTACCAACTTGTCCTGTTGAGGAAAGAGTTGATGAGGCCTAGTAGTCAAGTTCTGGAAACAACCAAAAGACTAGACTGGGAATCTATCCAGCATCATCCTTGGGGTTTATATACTACTCTACTGTTTGTACATGTATTGCTAACCCTAATACCTGATTAGAATATATGCTATGTGTATGTGACTAAGGTAAAAGTCCATGTTGTAGCTATCTAATAGTAAATAAGAGTGCACCACAGCCTCTAGGGCTGAGGGGAGTGGAAATGAATAACATGTTTGATACTGTGGGTGGCAGATCAAATGGAAAAGAAGCCACAGCAGCAGTAATTAAGTGGGCTGTGCCATAGCCATGCATAGCATGGAAATGAAAAGAATTATGCAGTAATTAAAAGTGTGTTGGCTAAACATGTTAGAAGGTCAAAAGGCATGGTGATTACCATGTGAAAGACTAGCCAAAAGGGTTTAGATCTGATCAGAAAGAAGAGCAGAAGATAAGCACAATCAGATAGGATGAAAAAGATAAGATAAGATCAAGCAAAAAGTATATGCTAAGTCCATTGCAATGAAGAGTCTATCAGAGACCATATACAAGACAGCAAGGATCATCACAGGATCATCCTGGAGTTCACAGATTCAGGGGGAGACAAGGCCCATTTTTAGTAGCAGAGTGAGAGGAGAGTCAAATGGACCAGAAGGAGTGGTGCAACAACAAGGTGCAGTGGAGATGGATGGAAAAGTCATGAGTCTAGCACTAAGGCTATGGAAGTCACTAGGAATGGTGTGAGAGAAGCCAGAGACTAACTCAAGTCATTGACAGGATGTCTAGGTGTGCAACATAGTGAATATGACAAGTACAAGTATGAGTTTGAATATACTATCAAGTCCAGGTCCTTTGAATGAGTCCAACAATGTCTAGAACAGAGTTGCAACAGAAGGGTAAGGAAAGAATGGGTGGAACAGAGGGGGCAAGAACATTTGGCATAGAACTTATGTGTCATGCCCTTGTACTTGTTATCCTCAGAGTCAGAGGTCAGATGAGCATAGAGCTCAAGGTTGGAAGTGTGAGGAGGAGACTAATTCAATATTCAAACTGAAGTATATACAAGTTGGAGTACCATATTTATACTATGGAGTCCAGATGGATTAGTAACAGAATGTAACAGGTTGTCAAAGATGAAACAGATGAGTAATGATATATCAAAGTTAAAAACAGGTTAGAGACATGCCCAAGACAGGTCAGAGACAGATCAGAGACAGATGTCCAAGACAGGTCTGGGACAGGTTAGAGACAGATGTTGGGCTGTCATACTAAGCAAGACACCTGCTCAGAGGAACTAAGAATGAGACTAACTAAAGGAGATCATACAAATTGAGAATACAAGAGATGAGATAAGGGATATCTAGGAGATCATACTAGAGATTGTATCAGAGAGTATCAGAGTACTGGAGTTGGAGTGGTATGTGACAGATCTAACCATGATGGTGGTTGAAAACTAAGGGGTGTGTGAACTTTTTTAAACTCAGATATATTATTGGCATGTATATCTTTGTTTCTACAAGCAATTAAAAGCCAATTATTTTACTATATAACCATGATCCTGGTCACCAATTCAAAAGTGCAAAAATCCTTTCTATGACATCACTGTTTTAAAATGGTCATATCTTCACACCATGTGAATTCTATCACATGACTCAGGGACCAATTTGATAGCCAGGAGTATACTCTATTTATAGCCCCACCAAGGCTAAGCGAAATTCCCACAGGGGTAGGCAGTGTGCATCACACATTGCAAATGAGGCCAACATGGAAAGGGTTTTCAAGGTCACTGTAATTATATTTTATTGAGCTTATATAGTAATGTCTAGCAAGAATTCCATATAAAATGTGTATCATATACATGTGGTGTTGTCACAAGTGATGGTGATGCCCCAAGTGGCAGCAGATCACTGTCCTGTCCCATCTCTTCTTCTACTCAGAAAAAGCATACTTTGCCTATTTATCCAAAATCTCTGAGTGCCTTAATGGTTCAAAGGGTTCAAATACACTAACTTCAAAATTCCACAGCATATTATACAATACAAGATATCTAATGAATCGACTATTGTTCGGATGATTTGTCCTTGAAAATCAATAGATCATACAACGAGGCTATCTGATTACCCTGGAAGGCATTGAGTGATTAGGAAATGTCGAACAGGTTGGAATTTACCTTGCGCTCCAAAACTTCTATCACATCACGCAAGCGATCACCTACAGCGTGGCGCTTCGTCGATTGGGTCGCACAATCCAGTGACCTATACTTCTCAGCGAGGCTACCGTATACCCTTGCATCCCAATGACATCAACGAACGGCGACAAGAGATAAAGGCTAAACTTACTCCCTGAAGTGAGCAAACTCATCTTCAAGCTCGCCAATGACCCGAGAAAGCACAGTTTGAGGTGGAACCTCACCCGGTCTCAATGTACCGCCATTCTTGTCCATCCTCTCCAGAATTTCCTCTATCGTGTATGTTCGTCCGACGACATGGCCAG
>JBBPUB010000319.1:0-17970 GCA_038094415.1 Xerocomus alliaceus | reverse complement strand
TTATTCTCCAGAATGGAGACATATTGTTTAGCATTTATCTTTCCCTCCACCTCTGCCAAGATCCCAACACCATTCTAGCCCATACATTTCCAAACCATTAAGGAACCTCCTCCAAACTTCACTGTTCCCTAAACCTCATTATCCTGTAAAAGCTTACCTGCCATTTTCCATACATACTTCCTTCCATCTAATCCAATCCTATTAAGCTTGGTTTCATCTAACAAAATGACTCTAGTCCAGTTCTCTATAGTCCAGTTTTGATACTTGAGAGCAAAGGCTAGCCTTTGTTTTCTATGTTTGATAGATAAGAATGGTTTCTTCTTTTTAACCACAGCCTTCAAAGAAGCAGACTTGAGAACATTCTAAACAGTTTGAGATGAGATAGAAGAGAAGAGAGTAGAATTGATGAGCTGGGTGGCTTGAATAGCATTTTCAGCCTTCCCAGTGGTAATACTAGAGATAATCCTCCTCTTATCAATAGGGGAAAGCTTGGAAGGATGTTCTAGCTTGATGTTTTCCTTCTCTGGAAGGTATTCTTTGATGACTCTAGCCACAGTAGACTTTCCCAGACCAGTTTGAGAGGAGATTTGATGAATAGAGAGACCAGATTCAGATAGAAAGAGGATATTGGCTTTAAAAAAAGTAGAAATAGCTTTCATGATGATATTGATTATCTGAGTGGGTTGTGTATTATTTATACATCTCAGAATTATGTCATTTACATCACCAATCAGGGTCAAGGCATAGCATCCATCAGAAGCTGTCATATTCTTATGTTATTTACTAAATAATCAATTACAACATGATGCTCAAATAAGTGTTCTAATGACATGTCATTTTAAAATGGGCATAGCTTAATGGCATGATAACCAAATCATATGATCCAAGTTGGGTTAGGAAGTCTAGAGTAAGTACTACCTTTGCTTATGCAGGTGTTTGGCCTTGTTTGGTCTCTATCACTGGCAATTTACCAATCTCTTCAAAATGTACCAATATTGGGACACTTTTTTGAGCCACTGTATATACTCTATAAGAGAAAGATATAGAATGTTGTGGAAGGATGGGGATACTAAGCCACTGTGAGAGAAGTGACTGTGGAGGGTGGTAAGCATCCCAAGATAATGGTAACTAGTCCAAAAGGAATAAATCAAATAAGGTAGTGGAATGTGGGGTCATTACTAGAATAAAGTAATGTTTCTTGTGTCAAATGAAAAAGGAAGGCATGTACTAAGAAACAAGAAGAATAAGAAGAAAGAGGTAATGGTGAATGAGAAAGATTGTAACAGTTTTGAATAGCTGTTAAGCTTTTTTTTCAAGATTTACCAAAAATGCTTAATAGGACTAAGATCTGGAGACTGAGCTGGCCAATCCAGAAGCTTGATTCTATGGGGGTCAAGCCAATCCTGAGCTCTTTTTGAGGAGTGCTTGGAGTCATTATTCTACTAAAAGATTGTACTCTTTTTAAAAATCCCAGAACTTTTCATGCTAGGAAGCAGATTATTTTTCAAAATGGAGACATATTGCTTAGCATTCATTTTACCCTCCACCTCTACCAGAATCCCCACACTATTCCAACCCATACATTCCCAAACCATCAAGGAACCTCCTCCAAACTTCACTATTCCTTAAACCTCCTTATCCTGTAAAAACTCACCTGCCACTTTCTACATATACTTTCTACTATCTGATCCAATCCTGTTGATCTTTGTCTCATCTAACCAAATGACCCTAGTCCAGTTCTCCACAGTCCAGTTTTGGTACTTGAGAGCAAAAATAAGCCTTTGTTTTCTATGCTTGAGTGACAAGTAAGGCTTTTTTTTCTTAACCATAGCCTTAAGGGAAACAGACTTGAGCACATTGTAAACAGTCTGGGAGGAGATGGGGAAGGGTAGGGTAAAATTGATGAGATGGATAACCTAGAGAGCATTTTCAGCCTTTCCAGTGGTAATATTAAGAACAATTCTTCTTCTATTAGTAGGAAAAAGCTTAGAAGGACACTCTAGCTTGATGTTTTCCTTATCTGAAAGGAATTCTTTAATGACCCTGGCCACAGTAGACTTTTCTAGGCCAGTCTGAGAGGAAATATTATAAATAGAGAGGTCAGATTTAGTAAGGAAGAGGATATTGGCTTTAGTAGAGTGTCCAGTCTCTCTGGGATGTTACTCTAGATAAGTCCAAGCTAGTGGGGTGGAGGTTCAGAGGTTAGTATAGAGATGGACTGAAGTCTGGATGGAGATGGTAACAGGTGGACTTAGAAGTGTGAGGACTTAGCACAGGACGTATGTGTCACGCTCTTGCTCTAGTCTAGTCCTTGTTGAGACAGAGGTAAGAAGGGGAAACAGGGAGAAGGAGACTGGAGTAGATAGAGGAAACTTAGTTGATATTCGTACTGAGGAGAGTACAGCAGAATTGTATAGAATATATATACTACTGAGAAACACCACTAGAATGGAGTGCATAGGACAGAGTCCAGTAATATGAAGTCCAGAGCTGTGACTGGTGTTAGTAGTCACTGGAGCTATGCTCCATAATGAACTCTAAGTGATGGAGAATGGAGACTGTGAAACTAATACTAAAGGAGATATGTGATAAGAAGAACAAGGGGTACTACAATGAACAAAGTCTGAAGGTGAGAAATGCCTTTCTGAGTAGATCATGCTGGAGTTGTGCTGTGCTGACCAGAGTTGAAGTCCGGGATATGACATAGAGGTAGAAATGAATTTTATGGTGATAATGAAGTAGTTGAATAGCACATTATATTTATATACCCCATATTTACATAAGTAAGCAGGGTCAAGGCATAGCATCCATCAGAAGCTATCAAAGTCTTATGTTATTTACCAAATTATGAATGACAGCATAATGCTTAAATAAGTGTTCTAATAACATATCATTTTAAAATGGCTATATCTTGGTGCCATGACAACCAAATCACATGATCTAAGTGGTGTTAGAATGCCAAGAGCAAGTACTATCTTTGATCCTGCAAGTGTTTGATTTTATTTATCCTATATCTTTGGCAATTGATCCATTTGTTCAAAATGGCCCAATATTAGAATACTTTTTTGAGCCACTGTAGTACAGGGCACTAGGGTATAAGTACTATAATAGAACATCATAGAAGGTAGGGGAATATGGACAACTAAGCTGTCATCAGAGAGACAGCCACAGAGTGATGAGTGTCCTAGGATAATGGTAATGAATAGAATAAGAAATTATAAAGCAATAAGCACTGCAGAGCTAGAGAACACCATCAAGAGAAAGTAAATGTCCTGATATTGAATGAAGAAAGGTGGTTAGTACTGGAGAATGGAGATGGATAAGAGAAAAGTATAATAGAAAACATATAGAGTTGTAACAATACCCCCTTTATATACTAAAACCCCTGGTTCCAGTACTCTACCCTTGAGAGGGGCCTCCAAAGATCGCCTCCACCTATTGAATGGTATAATGTTTATATGGACAATCATCTTAGATGTGTCCAGTCTTGTCACAAGTGGAGCAAACTCATTTAGGGCAAAAGTGAGGTCCATGTCCCCAATTCTGGCAATAGAAGCACTGAATTCATAAGCAAGAACAAGCATTATGTCCTGAGGCCACAGTATGACAGGTTGGGCAATAGTATTGTAAGCAGTTTGCTTGATAATGACCCCTACCTCCCCATTAAAGGCAGATAGTGGTATCAGAGGCTGGCCATTGGCATATAGAAGAGGTTAGAACTCAAGAGGAGGAGGAAAGGACTCATTGTCCATTAGGGAGGGTAAGGAGAAAGCTACAATTAGCAGCAATGACATCCAAGTCAAGGATGTAGGTGGTTAGACCCAGAAAGTCCTTGGAGTTCATGAACATAGTGGACATGAACAAAGACATAGTGGAGGATGAAGGAGGTGGTGGAGGTGAAGCAATCCTATTGGCTAAAGCAGGGGTGGAAGCTGTGAGGGAGGAAGAGGTAGTAGTAGATAAAGAAGGAGAAATGATGGTATTTGAGAGAAAAGCAATGGATTCAAGGTAGTGGTCTCATTCCTGCAGCATGAGGGAAAGATATACTTGATGGAAGGTAGGAAAGATGAGATCAGAAGCAAGTATAGTAATATAAGTGTTGAAATCAAAGAGATAAAGGATTGATAGAATTCATTTCAAAAGTTTGTTAATGGCTAATCATAAATGAATACCAAACATAGGGGGAATGTCCAATGAAGCACAACAATTATAGTAGTATTGAATATGAGCAGTGTTAAGGAACAAGTGCACCAGCTCCTAGGTAACTTTATCATCCTGATAAAGGGGGAGTGCCTCAATGACATAGAGAAGCTGGGGGTTCACAAGAATGGTGCTATATAGAATGAATATGGCTGAGGTGGGCAAGAAGAAGGGCTGTACATGTAAGAATCTAAGATGTGTATATTGAAATAGTGATGACAAAATGGATAAGGTGGGTGAAAGCATTTTCTAGGATAATATAAGTGGTGGAATCAATGGGCATCTAATGATAAGGAGAAAAAGTAGTGGCCAAATATATAGTGACAGCAATGGTAGCAAGAAGGATGAGGCAGAGGAGGATGATGGAGGCAATGAGCTGGTAGTTGATGTGATCCATGGTGGGTCTTGGTTACTGCAGTTGATGGTGGTGTTTATACTCTGTTAAAATAGAGGCTATGTGGTGGAGATTAATCTCAGGTTCCCAAGTATTTTTTAATGGGGTGTAGCCTTTCTATTTGATAAGGTAGTGATAATGACCAGGGGTCCCTTTGTGGGCCAAGATGGTCTCAACTTCATATTCTTCTTTGTCATCTATAATCTTCAATGGAGGTTCTAGGAATAACAGACCATGGGCTTCAGTTTGTCTAAAAAAGAAAAGAAGGGAAGCATGGAATGTATTATGAATTTTTCAAGATTTGAAGAGTTTGAGATGATAGACTAGGGGTGATAAGACTTGGAGGATCTCAAAGGGTTCTACTTGCTTAGGTACTAGTTTCCTAGAGAAGAATAAAATGTGGAGGTGGGTGGCTTCCAGCCATACCTTATCTCTGTTAAGATCAGTTACTCCAGTCCTCTGAAAGGAAGTTCATAGGCACAGGAGTAGGAGCAGAGTAGTGGAGTGGAGGGGTGAGTCTCGGTGCAGGACTTATGTGTTGCATCTTGTGTAGGTTTGACTCTTTGAAGAAGGAATGTGAGGGTAAGAAAGGAGACAACCAGAGTTATCCAAATTGATATTCAGACTGAGGAATGTACAGTGAAGTAACTATGATATTTATACTATCAGAGTTGTATCAAATTACTAATGGAGTAACTATAAAACAGGATAATAAGTAAGACAGGAATGAGAAATCTGGAGCTGTGCACTGGAGATGCAATATGCCAGACTGTGCATTTAAAAATGAAGATCCAACAAAATGGACAGGCACAGCCAATCAGAGAACAAAGATGAACATAAAAGGAAAAGTCACATGGATCTGGAGATCCTACACATGTGAACAGAGGAGATCACTTCAGAGTTGTCGAGAAGTTGGATGTGGAGTTCTGGAGTAGGAACAGCATATGACAATCTTCAACTTTCCAAGGAGAGAACTTGCAAGTTTGGTGTTTAGTCATGGCTAGTCTAGTGGAATCATAAGCTGCTAATGCCTTGTCCCTTACTTTGACTAGAAACTTCATTCTAAAAGAGAGTACAGAAATGAATGTCTTTGTAAGAGCAGGAAAAGCTTGGAGTTTATAGTCCATCATTAAGATTTCTGGGTAGACAAATGGAGGCAAGAGTTATGCTGAAATTCAGTGGTGATAAGGAACTTAGCCCATTCATAAGGGTTATTGCCATAGAAAATTCAGAGGTAGGTCTCCATTTTCTAATTGGTTCTTTTCATTTGACTGTCCATCTATGGATAATATGCAGTGAATAGTTTGATATAATAGTAAAGCAGTCTGGCTAGCTTCTAAGCAAGGGCAAAGATAAACTGTGGTCTCTAATCTGAGATGATAGAGTTTTGTACTTTAAACTGTTTAAATATGTGGTCATGGAAGAGATAAGCTACTTCTAATAGATCAATGGTTTTGTAACAAGAGATGAAAATTACCCCCTTCATAAGCCCATGGTTAACCATGACCATAATGAAATCAAAACCCTCTGATATGGGCAAATCAGTAATAAGATTGACAAAGAGTTGTTTGAATGGAAGGGTGGTGGCAGAAGGGATAGATGTCAATGGTGGTGTGGTGGAATGAGTGTTGGTCTTGGACATCTAACAAATGGTGCAACTGTTGATGAAGTTCTTGATGAATGTTGCTAGACCCAGCCACCAGAAGTCTTTCTCTAGTAGGGTCTTGGTGTGAAATTGGCCTACATGCCCTGTGGTTGGCAAGGAGTGAATGGTATGGAGTAGGAAGAAATGATGTTCTAGGGAAACATATAACCTTTCTCTATAGAACAGATGGCCATTATTGAACTTCTAGTCTAATACAGCTGATCTGGAAAACAATGGAGAATCTAGTTGTAGAACTTTAAGTGCCCATAGAATAATAGGGTCAGAGGCTGAAAAGGATTGAATCTTGTAAAGAAGAGCAGTGTCAAGGGCTTGAATGATGACTGGTTTGGGAATTATGGCCACATCACTATTATTGTTGGAGGTGTCTAGTAGGAATTGTCATGACAGAGCATCTGCTGGTCCCATTTTGGTATCTGGGGTGATTTGCCATATGAGGTCAAAATCCTATAAGAAGGGGGACCAACAAGCTTGGCACCTAGATATAGTAAGCTCCAAAACCATTGCAATAACTAACTAAAATACAGTGTGCACAGTGCACTGCAATCATCTGTGGGAATTTCACTTAGGTTATATGGGAAAGAATAAAGTACATACTCTCAGCTATAAAATCGGTCCCTGAGTCATGTGATTTCATTCACATGTGGCTGAGATATGTCCAGTTTAAAACAGCAACACCATTGCAACAGTTTTGCATCTTTTAATAAAAATATGCAATATGATTGAAATGAAGCTATATTTGGTGGTGTTTGGGTGTACAAACAAAGGTACACATTGAAATACCATGTCTGAGTTTGAAATAGCTCACACACATCTTTATTTCCAACTATATCCATCATGAGAACCATTTCTTCTACTCAAAAGGCTAATGTTCTCTTTATGCTTGATGCTGGCCAATCTGCCCACTCTATAGCTGCTGCCACTGATCTCAATGTATCCACCATCTCTAGACTTCACTTTAAGAAGTGTTCTGAGATCCAGAAGCCTACTGGAGGTTGTTTATCAAAGCTTTCCTCTGCCAACATCCATTATGTCATTTGTTTCATTTCCACTGGACAGGCAGATAGTGCTGTTCAAGTGGCCAAAACCCTTAGCAATATTGTCAATCAGCCTCTCTCTGCTACTATAGTGCATAGGCACTTAAAGAAGACTGGTATGAAGGCTGTGGTAAAGTCAAAATGCCTCCTTTTTGCAGCTAGACATTACAAAGCTCATTTGGACTTTGTCTATGCTTATAAGGATTGGACTATGAAGAATTGGACTGTAAAGAATTGGAAGAAGGTAATATGGTCTGATGAGACTAAAATCAATCACCTAGGGTCAGATGGATGTCAGTGGATGTGGAAAAAGGCAGGTGAGAGCCTTAGTGAAAGAATAGTACAAGGCACTATTAAGTTTGAAGGAGGTTTTTTGATATTATGGGGGTGTATGACTTGGAAGGAAGTTGGCTATGCTGCTAAGATTGATGGTAGGATGGATGGAGACCTTTACCTTTAGATTTTGAAGAATGAACTACTAAATACCCTATAGCATTATGGTCTTAATCCACCTAATGTCATCTTTCAGTAGGACAATAACTCCAAGCATATCTGTAGGAAGGTAAAGGAGTGGCTAGAAAAGCAGGATTTTGATACCATGGGATGGCCTGCACAGTCTTCTAACCTCAACCCCATTGAGCATCTCTAGTGCTACCTGAAAAGAAGACTTGTAGAGTATGAAAACCCTCCTAATAGAATTTTGGAGTTGTGGAAGAGAATTTAGATGGAGTGAAAAGGGATACCAGTCAAGGAGTGTTAGAAGTTGATTGAAAGCATGCCTAGAAGGATTGAGGCAGTGATCAAGGCAAAGGGAGGCTATACCAAGTACTAATATATCCAAATATTAATCTGATATAATAAAATGCAAAACTGTTGCAATGGTGTTACTGTTTTAAACTGGACATATCTTAGCTACATGTGAATGAAATCACATGACTCAGGGACCAATTTTATAGCTGAGAGTATATACTTTATTCTTTCCCACATAACCTAAGTGAAATTCCCACAGATGATTGCAGTGCACTGTGCACACTGTATTTTAGTTAGTTATTGCAATGGTTTTGGAGCTCACTGTAAGCACAAGGATGGAGGTCACCATTTACATCCTTCTAAAGTAGTACAGCTCCAGCTGCTAGGAGTGATGCATTGGTCATGATGGAGAAGGGTTTGCTAGTGTTAGGGAGTGTAAGAACTGGAGCAGATATAAGTGCATCTTTGAGTGTCTTGAAGGCAATCTGTTGCTGGGGAGTCCACTTCCATAACTCATCCTTCCAAGTAAGGAGGGTAAGTGGGGAAACAATGTTTGAAAAGTTAGGAATGAATTTTTGATAGAAGTTAGCAAATTCCAAGAAGCTATGAATCCCTTTGATGAATGTAGGTGGTTGCTATTCCCTGATGGCACTAAGCTTTACTAGGTCCATCTTTAGCTCTCTCTGGCCAATAATCATTCTAAGGTATTTCATGATGGAGGTGTTGAATGAGCACTTTAACAGTTTCAGAAACAGCTTATATTCTCTCAGATAATCAAACACCTATTTAGTGTGTCAGTGATGTAGTGCAAGATTGTTCTTGGTGTAAATTCCAATATTGTCCATATAAATTTTCAGCCAGCCCTCAACTAGTAGATCAGCAAAAATGTGGTTCATGAATGCTTGGAACATGGGAAGGGCATTACAAAATCCAAAGAACATTATGGTGGGTTCATAGAGTCCAAGAGGGTGATGAAGACAGCTCTTCATTGATCTTTCTTTCAAATGCAGATGTTGTTGTATTCCCAATGTATGTCTAGTTTGGTAAATAGCATAGATTCTTTCATGTCATTAATGAGATCTAAGATGAGGGGCAAAGGGTAGGCATTGTAAATGGTGTGTGAGTTAAGATATTGATAGTCTTAGCAAGGACATAGTGTGCTATCCTTCTTAAGGACAAAAAAGAATGGAGAGGCTTGTGGGTATTTTGAGGAAAGAATGCAATCAGTCTTTAGGTTCTCATCAACAAAGGTTTTACATACTTCCTTCTTCTTTAGGTTCAAAGGGTACACTTTAGCTATCTTTAGAAGAAATAAGGATTTCAGATCAATGATGTGGTCATAAGGGTGATGAGAGGGCAGGACATTGAATGTGGATTCAGAGAACATGTCTTTGTATTCTTTACACCACTCTAGAAGTATGGTGGTCTGGGGGAGGTTTTTCTATGTAAGCTAAGTCAAGATGATGATCTTGTTTAGACTCTCTTTGAGGTGTTTTTGTAGGAGCAGAAGGGATTTTGACCTCCAGTTGACCTGGAGATTCCACTTCCACAGCCAAAGCATTCCAAGGATCACCTGCTTTTTGCTAAGTTCAAGGATGAGTAGATCTATGTTGTCTATAAAGTCCTTGTGTGTAAGCTCCACTTTGAGCTTTACCTGGATGGTACCATGGTGATTTTCAGTTCCATCAACATTCTAGGCCTTTATGGATTCCTTGAGGGCTTTTATACCCATATAAAGGAAGGAAACAAGAGAGAAGTCAATAAAGTTGCCTATGACTCCATTATCAATCAATGCAATGGTTTCAACAGTTTTAGACTGCACTTGGAGACAAATGGGGATTCTAATTGTTCTATAGCTAGATAGTCCTACAAATACATGAAAGGAAGACATTGACACACACTTTTCTTCTAAAAAGACAACAGAGGGGTTTGGTTATTAGGGGAGTCCTTATAGCATGCTTAAAGGATCTAGAGGATTTCATCCTCATTCTTTCCCTGAGTTTAAAGTTGTTAGATAAATGTCTATAAGGCAGAGAGAGTGGGGGCACAAGAGGGTATGATTGTTGGGGCAGGAGCATCAGAAGCAGTGTTCTTCTCTAATGCATTTGGCATATTCCTGGAGGATTAACTTAATGAGTTGAACTATATTGACATTCATGGCATTGAGGTCTTTGGGGGTTCTAAAGAGGGAAGGGGTGGTCTTGCCCTTCTTTAAGACATTGATATATGCCTGCTAGGTGTGGAAGGTTTTGGCTTTTTCAAGTTATTTCCTAATGAGGATGAAGATTTTATCCATAGACAGAATCATGATGGTGAGCCTCTGATTAAGGCCAAGGGAGAATGAATTTATGAGCATGGCATGGTTGATAATTCCAGCTTTGATGGTAAGATTCTGAAATTTAGTGATGTACTGCTGAAAACTGTCATCCCCATTGGACTTATGGGTAAATTTCTACACAAGCTTAGAGAGTGCAAGACAGGTGGTGGCTTTGGTATTGAAAGGGAAAAAGGTTCCCTTGAAGTTCTTGACAAACTTATTGAAGGTCTTCTTAGGGGCAAGCATGGTGGTGTCCACAAGTTTGTTATATTATATTTCAGAGAAGGGGATTTTTTGACCCTTACTGAGTTTATTGAGTGTGGTCATGATCTTGATGTTGTCATTAGTGTAAAGCATAGGGTTGATAGAGAAGTAGGCCTTTATGGCCTTAATTCAGTGAGTGGCATCATTTAAATTATCTAAAAAGTTAGTGGAGAGGGCCATCTTGAGTTCAGTAGCATGGATGGACATGGGGATGGGGTGTGAGTGGGGTACAATGGGGTCTGTAGGTACAAGAGTGCAAGAGGAGTTCTAGATCTGAAGTGCAAGAGGGTTTCTATGAGGATAATATGAAGAGATCCAGGGAGTTGCCTAGATCTAGGGGCAGGAGATGCTGAGGGTATAGGTTCTGAGTCAGAGTTAGAGTCTAGGTGGTCAAAGAGCCTATGGGCACAACAAAGGAATCTCTGAAATATGGTGATTTAGTGGGGGTGCATCCAACTCTTAGAGAAGAGGGATGTAGGGAGATTCTTGGTCTTTTGTTATGCAAGTAGCTCAAGTCTGCTACTTGAAGATGAGGGATGTAAGGGTGGACTTGATCCTGATGGAACTCAAAGATGCTAAAAACAACAGGAAGAGGTATGGTGCTGAGACAGTAGTGGACTCAAGACTACAGTATAGGGCACTAGGGTATAAGTACTATAATAGAACATCATAGAAGGTGGGGGAATGTGGATGACTAAGCTGTTATCAGAGAGACAGCTGTGGAGTAATGAGTGTCCTGAAATAATAGTAATGAATAGAACAAGAAATCATAAAGCAATAAGTACTGTGGAGCTGGAGAACACCACCAAGAGAAAGTAAATGTCCTGATATTGAATGAAGAAAGGCAGTTAGTACTAGGAAATGGAGATGAATAAGAGGAAAGTGTAATGGAAAACATATAGAATTGTAACACAGAGTTCATTTGGCATTTGTGGAACCTTGGTATTGCTTTTAAGCAGTAGCTATTTCTTCACAGAGGTATTTATGGAGGAAATCAAGATCTATGGAGTATTCTTGTGCTCAGGCAGAGGTGAGATCTCTTTTTGGATGAATTGTCATGTTTAAATGATAACCCTTGTTGGTAAAAAATGAAGAAACTCTAGTGGTCATGTTTGGGGTGTTGTTGTATGCAAACTCTACTAGGGGCAGAAGTTCAGACCAGTTGTTTTGTTAATAGTTGCAGTATATCCAAAGGTATTGCTTCAAGATCTGGTTCATACACTCTATTTGACCATTGCCTTTCAGATGGTATCTGGAGATGAAGTGGAGTTGAATATTAAGGGCCTTACTAAGCAAGCAGAAGAAATGGAAGATAAACTCCAAGCCTCAATTGAAGGTGATGTATGAAGGAACTCCATGCTTGAAGAAAACATGGAGAGAAAGAGCTTTATGAGCTCTAGAGATATTATCTTGTTATTAGTCAGAATGAATATATATTGTTTGGAAAGATGGTCAACAATGACCAGGATAGTGGTGTGTTTGGAGAACATGAGAAGTTGCTTAATGAAGTCCATGTAAAACAATCAAAAAACTTTTGATGTCAAAGACCAAGTTTACTACAACTATCTTAGTAAAAGAAAAGGAGTAAAGGTACTAACTCATTCTATTGAGGAAAGAGTAGTGTTGAGGGATACTTAGTAGTCAAGTTCTGGGAAGGCATTAAGAGACTAGACTAGGAATCTACCCAGCATCATCCTTGGAGTTTATATACTACTCTACTATTTGTATATGTGTGTCTAACCCTAATACCCAATTAGATATGTATAGTGTCCAAGTTCATATCAATGTCTAGCCATCTAATGGTGATAAAGGTGTATTATAGCCTTTAGAGCTAAGAGGAATGGAAATGAAAAAAAGTTTGATACTGCAGGTGGCAGATCAAATGGAAGAAAAGCCACAGTAGCAGTAATGAACTGGACTGTGCCATAGCCATGCACAGCATAGAAATGAAAAAAATCATATAATGATTAAAAAAGAGCACTGGCTAAGTGGTTAGAAGATCAGAAGACATGGTGATTACCATGTGAAAGAATAGCTCAAAGGGGATAAATTTAATCAGGAAAAGAATAGAAGATAAGCACAATCAGATAAGATAAGAAGAAAAAGATAAGATCAAAGAAAAAAAAGTTCATGCTAAGTTTGTTTAACAAAGAGTCTACCAGAGACCATATACAAAACAACAAGGATTATCACACTACCCTCCACTTAAAGATCATTGTCCAAATGATCAAAGAAGAGATGATGAGTTAGAACTTCAGTGACATTTTTAGAACATTTGTGGAAAAGAAAAAGAAACTGCTTAGAATTCATGGTAAGGGCCTGGAGTGCTAATGGGTGGACCTGGTAAAAGTTGGAGATTGCCTCTTTGGCATTAGTAAGATTGAAGCATGGCTCTCAAGTTCTGTCAGTTTCATTGTATCCCTTCTAATATACCAGATATTTGAATTGACACTGCTGATATCTGCTGTCCATTATATAGTCAACTTTCCATTTGTTATTCCTGTCTTCAGTGATCTTAATAGGACCAGGCTGGTTATTTAGCTGGTCTTTAAAATGTTCCTTGTAAGGTTTGATTCAAGATATGTTTATAACTGGATAAATTCTCATGGAATAGGAAAGCTTCAGTTTAACTACATTTGTTTCAATTAATTTTGTAATCATGTATGGACTAAGCTATCTTTCAGAAAGCTTCTTTGATGCATGCATCAATCTAAGGTTTTCTGTGGATAACCAGACTTGCTGGCCCACAGCATAGTCAGGGGGAGTGCTGCAAGATTGATCTGCATACTTCTTTTGATATGCTTGTACAGCCTTCATATTCTGCTTTACTTGATCAAAAGTAGCAGTCATATCATTTGCAAATCTCACTGCAGCAGGGGCTTTATCAGTCTTAGGAGGTTCAATCTTCATGCATGGATTATATAATCATGTGATCTCAAAGCAGGTCTTCTTTATTGAAGCATGTTGTTTTGAATTAATGAAAAACTAGGCCAAGGCAAGCCAATTGATCCATTTATCTTGCTTTTTAGAACAAAAGATTTTTAAAAACTTCTGAACTTTTTTATTGACAATCTCAGACTAGCTATCTATCTGGGAATGGAATACTGCACTGAGCTTGGTTTCAATAGATAAGGCTTTATTGATCTCAGTCATTACTTGCACAGTGAACTATGGATCTTAATCAGAGTCAATAAAAGATGAAAGACTGTAATGCTTTCAGATGTTGTTCAAAGACAAACATACCATATCCAGGGCACTGCACTGCTTGATGCATGGAATGAGTTCCACTTTCTTGGAGAATTGATCAACAACTGTGAGAATAGCATTGAAAGAGTGGGATTTAGATAAATTAGTAATGAAGTCAGTAGAGATATGGGTCCAAGAAGTGTCAGGAGTAGTAAGCAGTACCAAAAGACCACTTAGGGGTTTATTTGTGCCTTTGAACTATTGGCACTTGTCACAACAGCTCATGTAATCTTTGACAAATGTAGTGACACCAGGCCATCAATAGTATCTGGAGATCAACTCCAACATTTTCTTGTAACTGGCATGGCTGGCCATTAGGGTATTGTGGAAAAGTCTAAGGATATCCATTTTAATCAAGGTAGAGTCTGGAACATATACTTGGCCCTGCAAGTCATACAGCAAGCCATCTTTTTCTTCAATTAAAAAATGTTTTCTGCTGAGATAAATGGTATCTCCTTCTGTTAGCTTATAAAGCTTATTGAATATAGATTTATTAAATTGTTTGCCTTCATTAGAAATAAGAAGTGGAGTATCTAGCTCCATACTTCCAATCTATTCTAGCAGAATTACCAGAACTCCCTTGTTATCATTCTCTATGGTAATAGTGTGATCTTCTCTTCTAGAAAGTGTATTGGCCTTGCCTATGGTAGCTCCAGGCTTATGTATCCATTTCAGATTAAATCTAGATAAATATTGTGCCCATTAGGCTTGTTGGTAATTGAGATCTTGTCTTGTCTAGTACCACTGGAGGTTTTGATGATCATTTCAGACTTCTGACAGGAAATCTAGCTCCTTCAAGATAATGTTGCCATTTCTCTAGTGCATGTATGACTGAGAGCATCTCCTTGTCTGAGATGGGATAATTTTGTTCTACTGGTTGCATACTATAAGAAGCATATGTAACAAAGTGCCACTTGTCTTCTTTCTTAGTGGAGAGCATAGCTCCTATGGCATAATCTGAAGCATTGGCTTCTAAATAGAATTTGCAATCTATATCTGAATAAGCTAAAATGGGGGCAGATATGAATGCATTCTTAAGAGTCTCAAATGCTTCTTGCTAAGCTAAGCCCCATTCAAATGAAACTTCTTTCTTCAAGAGATCATTAAGTGGTCTAGCCACTTGTGAAAAATCAGAGATGAAGTGGCAATAGAAGTTAGTGAGTCCTAAAAAGCTTCTAACTTCTTAGACATTGTAAGGAATAGGCCATTGAGTTATGGCCTTAACCTTCTTGGGATTTATAGAAATGCTGTTTTTTCCTACAATCATGCCCAAAAAATTTACTTTTGTGACACAAAAGTGGCATTTGGAGGTTTTCACAAAAAGGTCATTCTCTTTCAGTTGTCAAAGAACTTCTAACACAATTTGATTATGTTTGGCTTGATCTTCTGTTTTCATGAATATTAATAAATCATCTATATAGACCACTATCACATTATTCATGTCAGCAAAGATATTATTCATCATGGCTTGAAACATGGCTGAAGAGTTGTATAATCCAAAGTACATTACAAGGTGTTCATATACTCTTTGAAAGCATATAAAAGCAGCTTTCCATTCATCACTTTCCTTAATGCAGACATTGTTGTATCTCCATTGTAGATTCATTTTTTAGTGTCTTTTAGTTTATTGACCAATTATGATATCAAGGGTAAAGGATAGTTATTCTTAATGGTGTGTTCACTGAGATATTGGTAATCCTATACCATTCATTTACCACCATCCTTTTTCAAAATAAAGAATATGGGGGAGGTTTGCAGAGATTTTAATGGATGAATATAGCCTTTCTGTAACTATTTATCTAGGAATGCAATGACTTCTTCCTGTTCATCCACTAAAAGAGGAATAATTCTTCCCTTACAGGATTTGAAATCATCTTGCAACTCAATTGTATAATTCCATGGTTTATACAGAGGCATCCTTTTGGAGTCTTTCTTCAAGAAGACTGTGAGGTAATCATGGTACTCTTTTGATACCAGTTCTTCTGGTAGGGTTTCTTTTGGCTGAATCCTCTTAAGCACTTTATCTGTCTTAGCAGATTTTTCCAGTGAATGAATTCAATGGTACACTTGATATGTCTGCTCACACTGTTCTTTTTGCAATGCCTATAAAAACTTGCTCAAAGTGGAATCACCTTGCTGGAGATTTTGACAATGCTGGGGATATCTTATTAATCTAACCTTTCTGGTAGTTCAATCTATTTCTGGGTTGTGGCACTGCAACCACTTATATTCCAGAATGAATTTGAACTTTTTCAGATCAGTGACCTTAGCTCTCAATTTCTCATGATGACCTTCATATTCCATAACAAGCTGATAGTTATGTGTTATTTTTCCAGTGGCACTAAGGGTGCCATTGGTATTGTATACTGGAATTGGACATCTAAGGGGGGTAAGAGGAAGATAAAGATACTGGGCAAATTGCTGGTTGATGAAGATAGCATTTGCTCCAGAGTCTAGAAGGGCAGATGTTTTGATAAAAGGAATGTTTATTTTTGATGTTATTTTGATCAGAAAAACTATATCCTTTTTTAAGTTAATGGTTCTTAAGAAATGAAATTCTTCTCAATTATCTTTTCTCATTTCAGGTAACAACTCATTGAGATCTGTCTTGGACAGTCCCAGATACAGTGGCTCAAAAAAGTGTCCCAATATTGATACATTTTGAAGAGATTGGTAAATTGCCAGTGATAGAGACCAAACAAGGCCAAACACCTGCATAAGCAAAGGTAGTACTTACTCTAGACTTCCTAACCCAACTTGGATCATATGATTTGGTTGTCATGCCATTAGGCTATGCCCATTTTAAAATGACATGTCATTGGGACACTTATTTGAGCATCATGTTGTAATTGATTATTTAGTAAATAACATAAGAATATGACAGCTTCTGATGGATGCTATGCCTTGACCCTGATTGGTGATGTAAATGACATAATTCTGAGATGTATAAATAATATACAACCCACTCAGATAATCAATATCATCATAAAAGCTATTTCTGTTATACAAGTAGCCAGAGTCCTACTACAAGGACAAAGGATACCAGGGTGGACTGGGGTGGACTGGGGGCTTCAGGGAGTACAAAGGTACTTGGGACTGAGAGACACAGTGCAGGGCTTGCAGTGGACTCAAGATTATGTATATTTGTATAGACCAAGAATGAAGACTAGTGTATAGGGCATGAGGTATAAGTACTTCAATGGAATACTATGGAAGGTGATGGAAAGATGGGGATACTCAGCCATTGTGAGAGAAGTGGCTGTGGAGAAGGAAGCATCCCAAGATAATTGTAAATCAATCAAGAAGACAAAGGAAGTAATGCTGTGGACCAAGGCGATACTACCAAGAGAAATGGACATTCAAGATAAGAGATGAAGTATGGTGGAGTAAACTGGGGAATAGTAATGAGAAGGAGGAAAACATGATGGAAAATATAATAAATTGTAACAATTTCTACTTTTTTTAAAGTCAATATCCTCTCTCTATCTGAATCTGGTCTCTCTATTCATCAAATCTCCTCTCAAACTGGTCTGGGAAAGTCTACTGTGGCTAGAGTCATCAAAGAATATCTTCCAGAGAAGGAAAACATCAAGCTAGGACATCCTTTCAAGCTTTCCCCTATTGATAAGAGGAGGATTATCTCTAGTATTATCACTGGGAAGGCTGAAAATGCTGTTTAAGCCACCCAGCTCATCAATTCTACTCTCTTCTCTTCTATCTCATCTCAAACTGTTTAGAATGTTCTCAAGTCTACTTCTTTGAAGGCTGTGGTTAAAAAGAAGAAACCATTCTTATCTATCAAACATAGAAAACAAAGGCTAGCCTTTGCTCTCAAGTATCAAAACTGGACTATAGAGAACTGGACTAGAGTCATTTTGTCAGATGAAACCAAGCTTAATAGGATTGGGTCAGATGAAAGGAAGTATGTATGGAAAATGGCAGGTAAGCTTTTACAGGATAATGAGGTTTAGAGAACAGTGAAGTTTGGAGGAGGTTCCTTAATGGTTTGGAAATGTATGGGCTAGAATGGTGTTGGGATCTTGGCAGAGGTGGAGGGAAAGATAAATGCTAAACAATATGTCTCCATTCTGGAGAATAA